>SJYQ01000473.1:125890-157969 GCA_006410935.1 Redunca redunca
ACCAAACCTTCTGAAGTTAAGATTTTGTCAGTTTATTTTCTGTTTTCACCCAATATTCTGATTTATATATGCCTTTGTCAGAAGGTATATTAAAAAATGAAACAAATATTTTTGATGCAGAGATACATAGTAAGTTATTACAAGAAGATACTAGGTTATGTATAGTATCATTAGACACAAGTATTGCTTCATTAATTCTCAAAATGTGGAACTATGTATCTATTAATAAGGCCTATATTATCTTTGCTTTAATAAATTATTTACCTTAAGATTAATTTCCTATTTATCATCTATTAGTGATTCTACTTTTTCCTCCTCTGACCATTTCTAAAATCCCATGGGCCCCATAAGATTAACCTGAATGTAGAAGAATTTGAAGATCCAGATGCAACAGACGAATTCCACCATTCCAAAGCCCATTTATATATTCCCAAAATAATATATAAAAACGTGCAACATATTTTTACACACTATCACATATTTTACACAGACTGCAAGAGCTCTTGGGAACCAATTTAAAAATTGGGTATCTTGAGTTAACTATAGCATAGTCTTGAATTTGAAAAACTGTTATTGCAGTGGATAACAATCTGTCTTGCAATGCAAGGGGTACCAGTTCAGTTCCTGGTCCAGGAAGTCCCCAATGCTGCAGGGCAACTAAGCTTGGCTCCCACAACTACAGAAGCTGTGCTCTAGAGCATGGAAGCCGCAACAAGAGAAACCACTGCGATGCGAAGCCCACGCCCCACAGCTAGAGAGCAGCCCTCTCTGCAGCTAGAGAAATTCCACACATAGCAACACAGACTCAGGGCAGCCAAGTAAATAAATACTTTAAAAAGTATGAAAAGTTTGGGGGTGCAGCAGGGAAGCAATGAACACTCTGATCTTGCATCTCAAAACTCTATTCTACGTGCCATGTTGCTTTCCATAAGTAATGCTCTTTGAATCTAATTATACATTATACTATCTGAATGTGATAGTTAATTCTTATTTATTAAAGCTAAGTATAAAAATCCAGTATTGAATTTTTAAATTAACTATTACCGAAATTCAACCAAACGGGGGTAGTAAGCTCTAGATTCAAAGTCGCTATCATATCACATTCTGATCTGAGGTTGGTATGTTATTCCCCAAACCCCCAGTTTTAATTGTGATATGAGAAAATGTTGACAGGATTAGAAGGAAAAAGTTTGACAGACTATTGCTATGTTAGGAAAACAGAAAGATGCTTGCTCCTTGGAAGAAAAGCTATGACAAACCTAGACAGCATATTAAAATGCAGACACATCACTCTGCCAACAAAGGTCCATATAGTCAGAGGTATTGTTTTTCCAGTAGTCATGTACAGATGTGAGAATTGGACCATAAAGAAGGCTGAGTGTTGAAGAATTGATGCTTTCTAATTGTGGTGCTGGAGAAGACTCCAAGAGTCCCTTGGATAGCAAGGAGATCAAACCACTCAATCCTAAAGGAAACCAACCCTGAATATTCACTGGAAGGACTGATGCTGAAGTTGAAGCTCCAATACTTTGGCCACCTGAGGCAAAGAGCCCACTCACTGGAAAACACCCTGATGCTGGGAAGAATTGAGGACAGAAGGAGAAGGAGCAGAGAATCAGATGGCAAGATGGCATCACTGCATCAATGGACTTGAATTTGAGCAAACTCCGGGAGATAGTGAAGGACAGGGGAGCCTGGTGTGCTGCAGTCCATGGGGTCACAAAGAGTCGGACACGACTGAACGACTGAACAACAGTATATATGGAGTGCTGTGGAGTGTTAGTCACTCAGTTGTGTCCGACTCTTTGTGATTCCATGGACTGTAGCCATCCTCTGTCCGTGGGATTCTCCAGACAAGAATAACGGAGTGGATTGCCACTTCCTTCAACAGAGAATCTTCCCGATCCGGGGATCAAACCCCAGTCTACTGCATTGCAGGCAGATTCTTTAACGTCTGAGCCACCAGGGAAGCCCAAGCCCAAAATATGCATACACTACGTGTATATATAGTCAACCACCTCGATTATAGTTGGCTCCTCCACTTACGGGTTTGCTTACCGATAGACTAGATCATCTTCTCGAGGAGAGGAAGTATAGAAGTGGATGGAGTGTGGTAAGAACCACAGCATGAAATCATGCTGGGATGTTTCTCCCATTAGATAAAATGAGGTCAATAATTTGTAAACTAGATTGCACTTTAAATAGTGGGGGAAAGAGAGAAATCATGTATTCAACAATAAGGTAATACCTAAAATGAACTAATATATTCATGGCAAGTATTACTATACAAGGAGCTACTGTTAAATTGCACAGTGTCACACATATTAGAAGGACCAGGCACTCAGTAAATACTTAATTGTAGAAAACAGACGAATTTATAAGCAAAATGTATACAAGATACCTCCAGTGACTTACCACCAGGTTACCCCATCTATGTAAATACTTACATTTTCTAAGCCCAGGAGCACAAGGAGTGGAATTGTTGTCATGCCTCCTTGAATCCATTCCTCCAGAGAGACTGTTCCATCATGATCATAGTCAATTTCTTCCATCATTTCATGGAGGATCTGAAATAGAGAAGATGAGGAAAAATTTGATAATGAATCAATAAAATAAGATTCATGTGATACGACCAAGTATTACAATGAATTGATTATAATAAACTCGTGTGTGTGTGTGTGTAAGTTGCTTCAGGAGTGTCTTACCCTTTGTGACGCTATGGACTATATAGCTCTCCAGGCTCCTCTGTCCACGGGATTCTCCAGGAAACAATACTGGAGAGGGTAGTGATCAAACCCAGGTCTCCTGCCTTGCAGGCAGATTCTTTACCATCTGAGCCACTTGGAAGCCCAATAAACTGTGACTAGCAGCAAACTGCTTCCCTCCCTGCACCATCCCTCTGGGTCATCCCAGTGCACCAGTCCCGAGTGTCCTGTATCCTGCATCAGACCTGGGCTCCTCCCAATGCAGGAGATAATCCTGGGTTGGGAAGATCCCCTGGAGTAGGAAATGGCAACCCACTCCAGTATTCTTGCCTGGAAAAGTCCATGTACAGAGAAGCCTGGAAGGTTAAAAGTCCAGGGGGTTGCAAAGAGTTGGACATGACTCAGCACACCCACATGTGCATGGGCGCACACACACACACACACACACACACACACACAGCAGCAGCAGCTAATTGGGAAGTTGAGGTGACTAGCTAGATAACTTGGTACGATGTTAATCCTGTCCTTGAGAATACTAGTAGTTTTGCTATGATTTCTAGATCATGACTACTTATACTGATCAACTTTTAGAGATAATTGCTTAACTTTTTAATATTTTGTCACTGAATGGCAGAGCTCAAACAAAAAGGTACCTTTAATTTATGGATGAAAGTGATCTTTAATTGCTGTCTCTAGATTATTTTTTTTAATTCAAATATATGCCAGATAATGACTGAACAAATTAACTTCATGGCAAAGAGCTGAAATAATTCTTTGCTAAGTGGTATGGGGCAGGGGAATTAAGTCGCTTTTAATTGCCTATCAGAACTTAATAGAGCAAGAAGTTAAACAATCAGACCATTTGGATTAGATTTCTTTTCTAAAGATGACTTGCATACAGTGTCTCAAAGTGATCTCCACAGTGTGTGTGATTCATTTACCTCTTGGCTGCATAGTGCTAATGTGTGTTGTTAACGCCAAGGGTTGGTGTGAGAGTTAGATGGGCTAAAACAGTATAAGTATCTTTGACGAGTATCTAGCATACATAGGAAGTTTAATATAGGTGTTGTTAGCGTTATATTGTATGTTCAGTGGGTCAGTCACGTCCGACTTTGTGGCCCCATGGACTGTAGCCTGCAAGGCTCTTCTGCCCATGGGATTCTCCAGGTAAGAATACTAAAGCGGGTTGCCCTGTTTTTCTCCAGGGAATCTTCCAACCCGGGGATCAAACCTGCGTCTCTTGTGTCTCCTGTATTGGCAGGCAGATCCTTTACCCTAGTGCCACCTGGGAAGCCCTATGTTACATTAGCAGAAATTATATTACCCTTGGCTGCTGGAAAGGCATAGTACCTCCTATCTAATGGCACCAAAGAGGAAAATGTGGAAGAATCCAGGGAAGGAAGTAACTCACCACCTTTAGCTAATATGGAAGTTTTAATCCATTCAAAAAAAGAGAAAGAAACACAGAGCTCATTAGAAGAAAAATTTGAAAAGGTGCAATAAATGGAATACTTTTTATGTTTGTTGATAGAAGGATCATTTGCCTCAACATCGCTGAACTTGGTTGATTGGTATCTTTCTTCAAGAAGTATTTTAAAATCAGATTATTTTCCTTCATAGAAACAAACGTATCTATAGGTATTGGAAAGAGTCTTATTGGGAAAAAATGATGCTGTAATAGTTTCATTACTCTCAAAATGAAGGACAAGGGAATTCATTTAAAACTGGGCATCAGTTCTGATTAAAAGGCTCTACCTCTTTTTGTTTGTTTGTTTGTTTTGTTTTAATTTAAATTTATTTATTTTAATTGGAGGCTAATTACTTTACAATATTGTATTGGTTTTGCCATATATCAACATGAATCCGCCAAGGGTATACGTGTGTTCCCCATCCTGAACCCTCCTCCCCCTTCCCCCTCCCTCCCCCCACCATCCCTCTGGGTCATCCCAGTGCACCAGCCCCGAGCGTCCTGTATCCTGCATTGAACCTGGACTGGCGATCGGCTCTGCCTCTTGAAAGCAGTCTCATGAACTAGCAGAAATGAACAAACCGGAAGAGAACTAAAACACAGAGCATTTGTTTCAGAGAACTGATCCATTCATTTTGTACTTAGTTATCTAATGGGAGAGCCTGGGTTAGTTTTTAAGA
This sequence comes from Redunca redunca, assembly GCA_006410935.1. Classification (NCBI taxonomy): domain Eukaryota; kingdom Metazoa; phylum Chordata; class Mammalia; order Artiodactyla; family Bovidae; genus Redunca; species Redunca redunca. The sequence continues at coordinate 130,744 of SJYQ01000473.1, forward strand.
ACTCTGTTCAAGGACATCTCATCTCCCCTACTAACTGCCATCAACATCAAATGTATCCTTCTTATTATTTGCCATGCCAACTTAAGAGTCAAACAACGTATATAAAAGTACACGCACGCTCGAAATGGGGAGAGCTGCTGAATCACCAGGCAGGATGAGGCAGTTATTATGACAGCAGCTACAGACACAGGCAAGGCTCTTATCCTGACAGTCTGTACTGCCCACAGAAAGGACAGGCTTATTAGTATATGCCACAAATGACTAATATTGCTATTTAGCCTATTAATCGCATTTTCCAGTATGTATTTGTTCTAATTAGACCACCCAGCCACCACTCTCACTTCCATAGAGCATCCAGATCCTCATTTTCTCAAACCCCCCCCACCACCAAATACTTCTGTTGTGATGTAGTGGTACTTCCGACTGCTTAGAAAGCAGACTAAAAGAAGGTTCTCTTCCCGTTATTACTCCAATGAGCACAAGAGGCTTGATTAATAGATAAATTACATTCACAGGTATTAAGTATGATAGAGAAAGCTGTTTTACCAAAACACAACCAACAAAGGCAGCAGAACTTACAAGAAGTCCTTTGATTTCAGTGAAAATGGTATCACAGTGAATCAAGAGATATTCTTCTAATTAAATACATTACCATCTACTTTATTATTCCATATGCACACTGAAATTTTGTTAATGATATCTACCACTCATTATGTGTACAGCATATGCATTTCCACATTCAAAAAGGAAAAAGGAAAACCAGCTGAGTTAAAACTTGGAAAACCCTAATCCCAGTAAGAATGGTGCTGGCCCCGTACACAGCATTGCACTGATTTGGTTGTACTTTAACTGCATTAGTTTGCAATGCAAGGAAAATGTGATTTGAGCTCTCCTATCACATTATCATGCCATTACCATGGAGCTGACTGCATAAATGGGAATTTATGTGGTTAAATGGGCTCTTTGAATTCATATAAAATGTAAACCATTTAAATTAAATTGATTTGTATTTACTTAATTAATGTACAAGTTCCTAAATTGAGTTGGTTTCAAACAAACTAAAATCAACCTCTGAGCCACCAGGGAAGCCCCTAACATTCATTAACTCTCCCCAAATATTACCTGTGACTAAAGTAAAAATTTCAAACCACGTATGTTTTAATACACATTTGAATAATATTGGTAACTTGGATATAAATCTATGGAAAACGAGGTTTTTATGCTCTTATAGGCACTGTTAGAGTTTGGGGCAAGTCACTAACATTTTGGGGTCTCCCTGCAATCCTGAGCATGCATCTGGAGGAAACTACAATTCAGAAAGATACACACACCCCAATATTTATCACAGCCCTTTTTACAACAGCCAAGACATGGAAGCAACCTAAATGTCCACTAATGGAAAAGTGGATAAATAAGACCTGTTACATAGACACAATGGATTATTACTCAGCCATAACAAAAAAAAGATGAAATAATGCCATTTGCAGCATCAAGGATGGACCTAAATATTATCATTTAAAGCAAGGTAAGCCAGACAAAGACAAATACCATATGATGCCACTTACATGTGGAATCTAGCATATAATGCAAATGGACTTACCAATGAAACAGAAACAGACTCACAGCCACAGAGAACAGACTTGTGCTTGCCAGGAAGGAGGTGGATGGGAAGGATGGACTGGGAGTTTGGGGTTACCAAATGCAGACTATTATACATAGGATGGATGAACTACAAGGTCTTAGTGTGTAGCACAGGGAACTATACTCAATCCTGTGATAAACCAAAATGGAAAAGCATATGGAAAAGAATGTGTATATAAGCATAACTGAATCGTTTTGCCGTACAGTAGGATGTAACACAACATCGTAAATCAACTATACTTCAATAAAATAAATTAAAACAGAAAACTTTGGGGTCTCAGTTTCCTCATGTGTAAAATGAGTCAAACAGTAGTATCTACCTCTTAGGGTTGCAAGCCTTAAATAACACAGAGGGAAAGATAACAGTGCTCTGTGCACAGACAACCATCATTATCATCTTCATAATCACCTTCTTCCTCTTTCAGATTGACTACTCCAGCTATTCCCATATAAGGGAAAACATGGAGATCCTAAAATACATATCTATTTGACAATTTCATGGCATGGTATGACCTTGGTAGTGTCATCAACAGCATGTTTACTTACACTTATTTAAGACCATCATTCAGATTAATTTCCATGAGAAAGAAAAGCAAGATATCACTGCTAAGAACTTCAGAAAACCAAATACATTATTTTATACTCAGAATCCACTTTGACTACCGATTATAAATAGTAACTTAAGAGTTATGAAAAGATAAAATCAAATGCCAGTTACATAATAGGCTGGCAAAAAAGATGAAAGAGGCAAGTGCCTTCTAGAAAGTAGCCAAGAGTTAAATCATCCCTATACCTACTGGATTCAGCTCAGTGACATCCCATTCGAGGTACTCGGCCACGTGCATCATCTGACTGATGATATTTTCTAGCTCCTAGAGGAGAGGGGAGGGAGAGAGAGAGAATGATTACAAGGTCTTAGTAAGTTCTTCAACTTTGACTTGCAGGAATTGATTTGTTCAACATGTAGTTCAAACACTAAAAGAGTGCAATGATTACTTTTATATAAAAAGTAAACATATGCATGCATGCTCAGTCATGTCCAACTCTCTGAGATCCCATGAACTACAGTCTTCCAGGCTCCTCTGTCCATGGGATTTCCCAGGCAAGAAGACTAGAATGGGCTGCAATTTCCTCCTTGAGGGTATCTTCTGGACCCAGGAATCTAGCCAGCATCTCCTGTGTCTCCTGCATTGGCAGCAGGATTCTTCACCACTGTGCCAACTGTGAAGTCGACGATACTAAATATCTGCTCCTTCTGGACTTTGTCTAGAAAGCTTCACCAGGAGAGGGCACAAGTATACAAAAAAAAGATCTCCTTCCAGCAGAAGATTTTTAGGAAAAGTTTTGTTTGGAAAGCAGTTTCTGATGAAAGTAGGAGTAAGCATAACTTCACAAACTGTCATTTTTTTTTATTTGTTCTTTAATTGAAGGTTAATTGCTTTACAGAATTTTGTTGTTTTCTATCAAACTTCGATAAGAATCAGCCACAGGTACACCCTTGTTCCCTCTGTTCCAAACTTCCCTCCAAGTATCCTTACTCCACAGCTTGAAAAACAGGTGTGGAAGGGTAGAAGGAAGTGTTTGAGGGTAACTCAGGTTTATTTTTATTCTGATATAATGAGGATATATACTGACTACGTTAGCCATTTATTGGTATAATTTGCTCTGCTAGAAGTGTGTTAAGGTCAAGGTTTGGAGGCTAAGGCATGTGGAATTTATTTGATGAGGAGACAGAATTTTAGTTTGAATTTTCACATTCTTCTGCTCAGTGACAACTTTGTGAAGAACTGCTGGTTAATATAGATGCCTTGGCTAAATAACTTAAAATATATTTTCATACCAATTTATTTAATATTTTAATTCTTCTGTATCTTCAGAACAGACTAAATGTACTTTGTGAATGTTAATAATTTTAATAGTGAGTAAATGATATAATTAGAAATAGTGTTTTATAGTATGATAATTTAAAGTATAAGAAGTATAAAAGAAGAAAGCTGAAAAGCATATTAATAAAATACATTCTACTCAAATCTCTAATCTAATATATATGGTTAATATAAAATGAAGAAGAAAACATGGTTAAAGAGGTTCTCTTGATAGAAGGATTTGTGGATCCTTCTGAGAAACTGAAAAATAGAACTCTAATCATAAAAGTATCATTTTTATAACATAGGCTGTCTCAGAAACAATGCAAATACAAATGTATTTATTTATTACAGAGGAAACACATTTGGCCGGGATCAAGTATAGTATCAGGACTTCGCTGTAGCTCAGATGGTAAAGAATCTGCCTGCAACACAGGAGACCTGGGTTCGATCCCTGGATTTGGAATATCCTCTGGAGGAAGGAATGGCAACCTACTCTAGTATTTTTGCCTTGAGAATCCCATAGACCGAGGACCCTGGTAGGCTACAGTCGGTGGGATGGCAAAGAGTTGGACACGACTGGGCAATTAACACTACTATTTTGGAGTTAGAGGCTAGAATTTATGTGTGTGTGTGTGTGTGTGTGTGTAACTAATCTTCCAGATACTTTATCTTTGCGTATATACACCTTCCTACTTCTGACAATCCCCTCATGGGCTTCCCTGGTGGGCCAGTGGTTAAGAATCTATAAGCCAATGAAAGAGATGCAGGAGATGCAGGTTCCATCCCTGGGTCACGAAGATCCCCTGGAAAAGGGAATGGCAACCCACTCTAGTATTCTTGCCTGGGAAATCCCATGCTCAGAGGAGCCTGGTAGGCTACACTCCTTGAGGTTGAAAAAGAAGTGGACGTGATTTAGTGACTAAACAACAATGATTTGGGACCATTGAAGTCTCTGGATATGTTCTGAGAAATTGAAACTATTTTGGGTATGCTATTATATGGGCATGTGATATCAGATGAGTCATTTAACCTCTCAAAGATTCAGTTTTTTCAACAATAAAAATGGATATGCTAATAGTAGCTAGTTCATAGAGTTGCTACAAAGATTAAATACATTATATAAAATACATTGATCTTATCTGACACAAGTAATCAATAAACATTAACTAGTATTATTAGACATACTGGTCATTCTCAAAGTATTAATTTTCTTCTGCTGTATCTCCAATATATAAACAGCTAAGCCTTTAAATTTCTAAGAAAATGAGTTTGGAATTGCAGTTCCAACCTGGTGGTGAAGGAAATCTCCTGGGGCAGAAAATTGTGTGGCCAAAAACCATACAGCTTTATTTACAAAAAAGACTAATTCAATCATAAGCAAACATTTATCCTCAGCTTGTTGTGTAATATTCAGAATATAATTACAAATATTGTTAGTAATCTACTATATGTTAACCAAAAAATGTCCAGAAGCATTTGACTGGATTTTCAAATCAGTTGCCAACCCATGGCTAAAAGTCTGTAAAGGTACATTCTTTAATTTAAAAGAAAAGTATTTAAATTAATTAATTTTTAAATAAAGTAATAGAATTATTAAAAAAGAAAAAACAAATCTAATTTGAAAATAAATTTACATTAGTATAGTTAGAAGTGTTACAATAAGCATATTGACATAGGTAGAAGAAATCTAAATACCTAACCATGAAATGCCCCCAGAAAATGAGTGAATGTATCATGCAGCTTAATATTCCTAAGTGGAAACCTGAACACTACTAGGCACTAAAGATAACAGTATTTGAAAAATTAGAAATACCCTAACATAAGAAATCCCACAATCCCAGCATCAGTTCAGATTGGTGATCATATTCTAAATGAGGAATTATGTATTTTTATCTCTCTGTGGAGAAGCTAATGTACCATTATCCTACTCAGTGTTACATTAATGTGAGTCCAACTTCATTGCTCTGCTTCTAAAAATCTGTTTGAGTTCTGCCATTGGGAAGTACATCAGATGATGAGAAAAACTCATTATCGGAAGTGTTTATTTTAATCAGTAGTCAGTATATCAAAACATTAGCTTTTATACGTACCTATGTACTTCAAAATTTCCACAATCTGGCACTTATTCTTTTAGTAATATTCTTATATTTTCTCCATACAATAGGACATGATATAATATACAAAATTTTAGACAGAAAATATATCTGAAATACATATATACATCATCCGTTAAACAGATATATTTATAAGGCTCTGATTTGAGAACTAAGAAGCTAACTACTCCTCTGAAAGCTGTGAATGATATGCCTATATTATGAATAAAATAAACATTTATTTATTGCTTTCTGTGAGATTATATTTTCTTCTATTTCTTTTTATAACTAAAACTGTAGATAGAGTGTAAAATGGGCTAAGGTGTTTTACAAAGGGAAGTTCACCAAAGCAGTTTTAAAGAGAACTGCCAATTTTATCAACATGTGAGACTAAGAGCGCTTTTAAAACGCGTGTGGGTGCTTTGTGTTGTCGTGTCTGACTCTTTGTGACCCCATGGACTGTAGCCCGCCAGGCTCCTCTGTGCACGGGATTCTCCAGGCAAGAATACTGGAGTGGGTTGCCATGCTTTCCTCGGGGGATCTTCCTGACCCAGGGATCGAACCTGCGTCTCCTTCATTGGCAGGAGGAGTCATTGCCGCTGCACCACCTGGGAAGCCTCTTTAAAAAGTGGGAAAGTCATAAAATGACTGGATTGACTTTATAATTCCATTAAATTCTACCTGTATTCTTGACATTTTCCTAAGTGTCAAATCTCATTGATATATATATAGATAGATATCTTTTTAGAGTATTGCCCTCATCTTTCTCTCACAGTTTATTCAGACAGGGCTGGAGTCTTTCTTATCTTTCTTTGTATAAAAAGTCACTTTTTTGTAGTAAACTTATTTAATAGAACAACTATAATCCTAATAGTTTCCTCAGATCACTTGCTTTCAAAAAGTCAGATGATAAAAATGTTATATGAGTGCATGGAAATTATATTGTGTCTTCTGTGGTGATAGCTATAAATTTATTCATTGCATTTTTCAGAACAAACTACTCTGAAATTTTCACAGAAAATTTGAAGAAAAAAATTACCGAGCTGTCCAGGAAGCCATTTCCATCTGTGTCATAGAGGCGAAACATAACTAGAAATAAAAGAGGTGTTGAAAAAAAGATTAGACGTGAGTAAGATCAATGCTAGAATAAGGCATACTCTTGAAAATTTATTTTCTGTCAGAAATAAACACTATTAAATCCCTCCCCACCTTCAAGTAGTTGATTTATGGGATTATTTATTAAGCTTTCAACATGAATTAATCATTAATCATTAATAAAAGTACTGGATATCAGATATAAGTTCTACTGATTTTTGTTATTCAGCTAGAATCATGAAAAACTGCTATTGTTTGTTCAAATTGTTTTACAAGATCATTAAATGGAAATTCAAAAATAACAAAAGAGAAGGAGTTTAGACATTCAGAGTCTGGATATTAAAGAACAGTGTGGATAAGAAGAAATAACTGATTTAGAGGTTTGGAGACCAATTATAATCTGAAAACTGCCAACCACCGTTAAGTGAGCTCAGTCAAACACTGCTTTCTTATCTACACTATGAGCATCCTCACCATGTCCTAAGACACATATTTGTTGTAAAAGTTAAGCAAGGTGATACACACACACATATATATCAAAAGCCATAGGTCATCACACACATATAAGCCATTGATCTGACTGATCATTAGACAGTATGTGAAAGGAAACCTCAGTGTAAAATAAGGGAGTTTTTCTGGTAGAAGATGCAGAAACAAAACTGAGTTATTGTCATGGGTGTAATGGTATATTTGTTTAAATCTGAGATATGGTTTCATGGGGTAACCAATTTTTGAACTAATCAAACATGAAAAAGATGCTGTTGGCTCCACCACAGAGAGCTCAGGAAAGCAGGATGGCAGAGGTCCGTGGCTGGCCTAAGGACCCCTTGAAGAGCTCACACACCACCAGGAGGCTACAGAAAAGGCTGCAGGTACTGGGCTGAGATCAACAGAGAAGAAAGCCACAGCTGTGAAAATAGAGGAATGGAAATGAGGGTTGGTGTTGGGTTTGTGTAATTTCCTGAAGAGTCTTGATGTCTGAGGCTTATAATGAACTAAAGACAGCGACAACTAGGTGACATACTTACGAAATGACTTTAATCTGTAACTCATTGTTTTTCATGTTTAAAAATAAGTAATATATTTCAAAAATTCTAAGATATTTATAAGATGCAAAACTAGCCTGTTGTTGTTCAGTTGCTAAATCATGTCCGACTCTTTGTGACCCCAAGAACTGCAGGACTTCAGACTTCCCTGTCCTTCACTATCTGCTGGAGTTTATTCAAACTCATGTCCATTGAGTCAGTGATGAAAACTAGCCTGCATATCACTAAAAGGAAAAAAAAAATACTACCAGCCTAGCTATGATGTCCTATTTATTATAAAATGGAAACAGACTTTAAAGATGTTGAAAAGTAAGGGGAAAATGCATACCTATTGAATTAAAGGATACAAGTTAGGCTTGCTTAATGACATAAATATCTTGCAAACCATGATAATTGTTCTTATATACTAAATAATAAAATTCAGGAAGAAAAAAAGAACTTGTCACAACATAGATACTATGCATTTCAAGATTTTCTAGTATACTACAAAACTACAGTCATCCAGACAGCATGGTACTGGCACAAAGACAGAAATAGAGATCAATGGAACAAAATAGAAAGCCCAGAGATAAAGCCATGCACCTATGAACACCTTATCTTTGACAAAGGAGGCAAGAATATACAATGGAGAAAAGACAATCTCTTTAACAAGTGGTGCTGGGAAAACTGGTCAACCACTTGTAAAAGAATGAAACTAGAACACTTTCTAACACCATACACAAAAATAAACTCAAAATGGATTAAAGATCTAAATGTAAGACCAGAAACTATAATACTCCTAGAGGAAAACATAGGCGAAACACTCTCTGATGTAAATCACAGCAGGATCTTCTATGACCCACCTCCCAGAGTAATGGAAATAAAAGCAAAAATAAACAAATGGGACCTAATTAAACTTAAAAGCTTTTGCACAATGAAGGAAACTATAAGCAAAGTGAAAAGATAGCTTTCAGAATGGGAGAAAATAATAGTAAATGAAGCAACTGACAAAGAATTAATCTCAGAAATATGCAAGCAACTCCTGCAGCTCAATTCCAGAAAAATAAACCACCCAATCAAAAAATGGGCTAAAGAACTAAACAGACATTTCTCCAAAGAAGACATACAGGTGGCTAACAAACACATGAAAAGATGCTTAATATCACTCATTATCAGAGAAATGCAAATCAAAACCACAATGAGGTACCATTTCACGCCAGTCAGAATGGCTGCTATCCAAAAGTATACAAGCAATAAATGCTGGAGAGGGTATGGAGAAAACAGAACCCTCTTACACTGTTGGTGGGATTGCAAACTAGTACAGCCACTATGGAGAACAGTGTGGAGATTCCTTAAAAAACTGGAAATAGAACTGCCTTACAACCCAGCAATCCCACTGCTGGGCATACACACCGAGGAAACCAGAATTGAAAGAGACACCCGTACCCCAATGTTCATCGCAGCACTGTTTACAATAGCCAGGACAAGGAAGCAACCTAGATGTCCATCAGCAGATGAATGGATAAGAAAGCTGTGGTACATATACACAATGGAGTATTACTTAGCCATTGAAAAGAATGCATTTGAATCAGTTCTAATGAGTTGGATGAAACTGGAGCCTATTATAGACAGCAAAGTAAGTCAGAAAGAAAAACACCAATCCAGTATATTAACGCATATATATGGAATCTAGAAAGATGGTAATGATGACCCCATGTGCGAGACAGCAAAAGAGACACAGATGTAAAGAACAGACTTTCAGACTCTGTGGGAGAAGGTGAGGGTGGGATGATTTGAGAGAATAGCATTGAAACATGTATATTATATGTGAAATATATATATTATATGTGAAACAGTCCAGATTCAATGCATGAGATAGGGTGCTCAGGGCTGGTGCACTGGGATGACCCTGAGGGATGGGATGGGATGGGGAGGGAGTTGGGAGGGGGGTTCAAAATGGGGAACACATGTACACCCATGGCTGATTCACGTGAATGTATGGCAAAAATCACCACAATATTGTAAAGTAATTAGCCTCTAATTAAAATAAATTTGATTAAAGAAACAAACAAAAAAAAGATTTTCTAGTATAGCATAAAATGATAAAAATATCTTTTAAGTGGCAAGAATTCTTACACCACTCAAAGAAGGGGTTAAATGCCAGGAACAAGGCAAGGACTTCCAAAAGCCTAACTATATTTTACAATGAGGGACAGCTGTGACTCTGTTAATCTTTATTGAAATAAGGATTAAGTAAATGCCAAACAATTTCATACAGGTCTGCTAGGTGGAAAACCTATGCCTACTGGCAAGTTTTCATGGAAATATGAGCTCAAAGACACACACACAAGTGGTGTGAATGTGTGGGTATCTGCCATTCATTTTGGGCAGCATCTGAAACTTCTTCCTAGATTCTAAAAGCCAGACTTTATAAAGCACCATAACAGATGAAAAGTTAGATACCTTTCTTCACTAGCCTGACTTGAAAATAGAGTTTGCACAAGAGGAAGCCTCTACCGATCAGAAGCACAAGCCTAGAAGATTAATCAGATGGTAGTGACCCAAGAAAAAAGGACCTTTTCCTAATCCATGGTGATGACAGGCAGCAGCAGTGATAATTGAAGAGAAGGTATGTGACAGGGGGACTAACACGGAAGGGTGCTGTCTGTGCACAGAGAAGCAGCGAGGGGTTTGCATACATACAAGAAAATAAGTGTTAAAACTATCTTTAATTACAAATGATGCATTTGTATGTTTACAAAATTCTATTGAATCATCAAAAAGAATTGGAACTGATATATAAAAATACATATTTCATATATATAAGAACTTATATATGTATTAGAACTTACATAACATATGTTATATACATATATATGAAAGTGAAAGTGTTAGTTGTTCAGTCATGTCTGACTCTTTGCAAACCTAAGGACTGTAGCCTACCAGGTTCCTCTGTCCATGGAATTCTCCAGGCAAGAATACTGGATTGGGTTTCCATTCCCTTCTCCAGGGGATCTTCCCAGGGATCTAACCTGGGCCTCCTGCTCTTACCATCTGAGCTACCAGGGAAGCCCCATCATGTATATATAGATATGTCTTACATTGAAACATATATATCATATTTATTATATCTATATTAGAACTTATATAATTATGTTAAGTAGTACATCTTATATAACATATGTTATATATTATGTTAGAAATTATAATGTATAAATACTGATATGTATGTTTACATATAACTATATATATGTATACATATTCAATGATGTGGTAAGATAAAAATGCAACTGCAGTTTTATTTCTTGCAAAAAACAATTAGAAATTGAAACAAAATAAACCTTTTACAATAATATTCAAAAACCTAAATACTAAGAAAAATTTATTGAGTTGGACAAAACGTCTGTGCAAAACATAAAACTTCACCAAGAAAAACTACATAAAACCTATTGAAACATTTAATATCATTAAAATGTAAATTCTTCACAGATTGTTCTATATAATGGAGACAATTTCAACAAAAATAACAGCAGCTTTGTTTTAAATATTCACATGACTGATGACTTAGCAGGTAAGAATCTTCTGGCAATGCAGAAGACACAGGAAACTTGAGTTCAATCCCTGGGTCTGGAAGATCCCATCAAGAAGGAAGGGGCAATATACTCCAGTATTCTTGCCTGGGAAAGCCCATGGACAGAGGAGCCTGGTGAGCTACAGTCCAAAGGGTTTCAAAAAGTTGGACACAACTGAGCGACTAAGCACAGAAACATAAAAATTAAAAAAATAAACTTGGAATATCCAAACAACTTTGAAAAGAAAAAAACAAATCTGAAGGATTTACATGACCTAACTTCAATAGTTGATAAAAATCCAAGGAATCAGGACAGTGGCATACTGACTATGCAAATAAAGCAGTGGGACCTATAGAGGACAGACAGAGATCCATACATGTATGGTCAACAAGGACCAAAACAACTCAATGAGATAAGAAAATCTTTACAAAAACTGATGATGGAACAGCTGGATGGATATTCATACTAAAAAATCACCATGACCCTTACTTCACACCAAGTATGAACATTAAGCTCAAATTGAATTACATTAAAGCAGAGCTTTAAAGATTCTGGAAGAAAATATACGACAACATCCTCATAAATCAACATAAGCCAATATGAACCATCAAAGATTGTATTTTTTAGTAGGTAAACTAAAATTCATCAAAATTAGAACTTCTGTTCATCAAAAAAAAAGACTATTAATAAAATAAGTCAGCTGCAGATTTGAAAAATATTTTCAGAACACACATATATATAGCAAAGGACTTGTTTCTAGAATATTATGAACAGACCATATAGTTCAGTAAAAAACAACAACAACAACAACAAAAAAACAACTGCATTTAAGAAAGAGGCAAAAAAGTCAAGCAGATGATTCAAAAAAGGAAGATGTACTAGTCAAACATAACAAAGTACTCAGTTATCCATTATAAAGAAACTGGAAATTTAAATCACTCTTAGAAGCATAATACACTTACTAGAAAGACTCCAGAATTCAAGTTTTCCCCCCAAGATCCGTCTACCAAAGCTCTTTACCTTTCAGCCTCTCAGCCATCTAAGAAATTATAGTTTAAAAATATTGGCAAAAACCTGGCTCCCCACTCCCACGAAATCGACCCACAAATTGGACAACGTTGTCTTAATAAGCTTACAAACAGTTTATCTATTTTTTAATATAGAGTTTAAATGTTCTAGTTGTTCTGAGCAGGAAAGCTGATCTGAAAACACTTTGTTGTAGAAAAGAAGCCAATTCTGACTCCACGCTGGCACTGTTTCTTTGACTTGCTTTTAGTTGCTTTTGTTATTCTTATCATACGGAATGGCTTGCCTCAGAGAGTCCTGCCCCTCTACCTGACTGTTAAAGCACCTACCTTCAGAACTTCCTGTAATTGGCAGGAAGGGAGAAATTAACACATCCCTGCCAGAGGCTTGCCATTCTAGAAAATGTTTGCAAAATTAATAGCTGTTTTACTTTGCTTCCTCACCTTCCCCCCCATTTCTGATCTATAAAAGAATCTGGCATCCAGACTGTGATAAGATAGTTTATTTTGAGGCAGTAGCCTGCCATCTTCTCAGCCACCTGGCTTTCCAAATAAAGTTGTTTTCCTTGCCTCAACACCTCCTCTCTCAGATCCCTGGCCCATCACGCGGCGAGCAGGGCAAGCTTGGACTCTGAAACTATTTTACCACTGAATGAAATAAAAGCCGTAGCATATTTTTAGTGTTGATTTCTAAACACATTAACAGGAGTTAACAGCTGTCTACAAATTCAAATTCATCAGGGAAGAAAGCTGGAGAATTTCGAGTTTTAGTTATTATAGCAATAATAAAAATAACATATATATACCGAGCACTAAGTATCCAGAAGTCCAAATCTCATTAAGTATAAATCAAAGACAAACATTTTCTTTGATCCTGGATGAGAGAGAGGAATTCTAAAACTTCTATTTTCAAAAGTAAGTCCACTTTCCTAATTTAAAATTGTAGTGGGGTTATGCAAAATATGAAATATTAAACATGTGCATTTATGTTACCTTTCTATTGAAAGTCCACTGGCAACAATTAGGGATGAAACGGCATAAACCCACAAGTACAAAGGAAACGTGAGCGGAAATAAGAGTCATAAAGTTTTAGAAGCTGGAAAACACATGGGGACTGACTGAGAAACCTAAGGAATATAAACTTAAGCTGGTGGTGAAGAGGAGGCACAGATTCACACAGAAAGGGAAACTAATTAACATTTTTCATGAAGAGAAAATAGTCCTTTAAGTGCAATCCCCTCACACCGGCCTGAGGGTATGCCAGCCCCCCTAACTTATAGGATACTGGATCTTTGACCTTTACAGCCGTCAAACCACAGGGGCTCTGAGCTCAGGGTGTTCAGGTATTCTGATGGTAGGTGTATCATACCAAACAGACTGTAATCACATGAAGGTGTATACACGGAACACTGAGTAAAGTTAACTCACCCTTCCTCATCTCTCTTGAGTCAGGCTTAAACCTCACCCACCCACCCACCTATCCACAAGCACCAAGCAGTTGTTTCAAATCAAGGCAAAGTATTCTGGAAGAAACCAGAAAGCAGGAAAGCAGGGAAGGGAAACTTATAACTAAGAGGAAAGTTTCAAGCTATGAAATAATAATAAAGGTAAATAAGGATGGTGTTGAGAACAAAACAGATTATCTGTGCAGTGCAAATTATGCTAGAAAAAGAAAAAAAAGGCATCATAGATGGGAACACATGTACACTCGTAGTGAATTAATGTCAATGTTTGGCAAAACCAATACAGTAATGTAAAGTAAACTAAAGTAAAAATAAAAATTATTAAAAAAAAAAAAAAAAAGATGTAGAAGATGTGCTCACTCATGTCCACCTCTTTGGGACCCAATGGACTGTAGAGCGCCAGGCTCCTCTGTCCGTGGGATTTCCCACGTAAGAATATAGAGTGGGTTGTTTCCTCCTCCAGGGGGTCTTTCCAACCCAGGGGTCAAACCCCTGTCTCTTGTGTCTCATCTCCTGCATTGGTAGGCTGATTCTTTACCACTGTGCCACCTTAGAAGCCTGTAGTAGATGTCTCAGATGTCAAATAAAAGACACAAGAAAACAAGTTGCAAAATTTAACACTATTATAATTCAAAGTTCTCTCTTGGAACTCTAAGGTCTAAAAATAGTGATTTCAAACACTGAGCAATTAAGATGAAAGGGGAAGGTAACTAACAATGAAAAAATGAGGGAATGGATGAAGAGCACAAGTTTCTAAACCAGAATTTAGGGTGGACGATTTGAAAATTAATTAGTTATATAGGAATAGAGAAACTAATCAAATAAAGAAAATAAGGCAGTTATTAACATCACGGAAGATAAAAGTTATTTGGCCTGGTAAGCCTATAGATACCTTCTGTTCTAAAATCATGTCTGAATAATATTGATAAAATTAACACCTATCCTCAAACATTATAATAAGCCTATTTTTGTTAGAATTTAAAAATACAATTAGTCTCCAAGGTCAAGTGAATTATTGAACCAATAGGTTTTATTTTTAAAGCCAATATATAAGACATAGATTTTTAGGTGCAAAAATAATTTAAGCTCAATATTAAAATTATTCTGTCAACATGATAGCTTCCAAAGATGGGTACCTGTTACAAAATCACAAACTCATTTAAACCACTTTTTTTCTATTTTTATGCTCATGCAATTATACTTTATATAGAAACAATTATGTGCCCACACATGAATTTGGTTAAAAGATCAAAGGAAAGGCACATTATGTAATATGAGGATAATTCATCTAGAATTAATTTGTTTTCCAAAAGATTTTCAGGTTTTTAATCTATCTTTGCATTGAATATGTTTTTGTTTTTTGCGTAATATGTTATTGATATGAAAATATTATTATGGAAATTGTTTTTAAAGATTACAGTCTATATTTTGAAAGACATTTAAGCCAGAATTTCTTTAACTCATAATTTTTTACTGTTTTATGTATTTCAAGACCTACTTAATAAACCATAAGGGCAGTGGCAAAAATAATACTTAGAGTTTTGGCATCTAAGGTAATGGTGTTATACTTTTTCCTATTTTCTACAGTAGAAACAGTAATCTAAAAAAGGAAAGGCAGCTTTGCAAAATAAAAAAAGCATCAAGTCAGAGGGGCTTCCTTGATGGCTCAGACAGTAAAAAATTTGCTTGCAATGCAGGACACTTGGGTTGGTCCTCTGGAGAAGGAAATGGCAACCCAATCCAATATTCTTGACTGGGAAATCCCATTGACTGAGGAGCCAGTGGACTACAGTCCATGGGGTTTCAGAGTCGGACATGAAAATGACTAACAGACACACAGCAGGTCAGAAATCATGCATTTTAGTCAGAGCCAGCTAAACTCATAGTATAAATAATAATAAACCTCTCTGGGCTTTAGATTTTTCATTGACAATACAGGAAGATTAACTAGATTATGTCTAAGGTCTTTTCAATGTTAATTTTCAGTAGTTCTAAGATTGATACTAGACATAGCAGTAACTTTAACGTACAGGGTAGTTCTCATTATCTGTATGTCAATTATCTATTTTCTGGATATTTTTGAATTGATTTCTTTTCCACTAACTGTAAGCTCACTTAGAACTTATTCTAGCTAAGTCATCAATAATTTGATAAACACTAATTCAAAACTGAATGCCAAGTATTTTAAATAAAATGTGTAAAATTAATATTATTTGATAACTTCAAACAGTTCAGTTTAGTCGCACAGTCGAGTCCGACTGTTTGCAAGCCCAGGGACTGCAGCACACCAGGCTTCCCTGGTGTCCATCACCAAATCCTGGAGCTTGTTAAAACTTATGTCCATTGTGTTGGTGATGCCATCCAACCATCTCATCCTCTGTTTTCTCCTTTTCCTCCACCTTCAATCTTTCCTAGAATCAGGATCTTTTCCAATGAGTCAGTCCTTTGCATCAGGTGGCCAAAGTATGGGGGTTTCAACTTCAGCACCGGTCCTTCCAATGAATATTCAGGACTGATTTCCTTTAGGATGGACTGGTTGGACCTCCTTGCAGTCCAAGGCCTCTCAAAAGTCTTCTCCAACACCACAGTTCAAAAGCATCAATTCTTTAGTGCTCAGCTTTCTTTATGGTCCAACACTCACATCCATATGACTACTGGAAAAACCATAGCTTTGACTAGACAGACTTTTGTTGGCAAAACAGTGTCTCTGCTTTTTAATATGCTGTCTAGGTTGGTAATAGCTTTTCTGAGAAGGAGCAAGCATCTTTTAATTTTATGGCTGCAGTCACCATCTCCAGTGATTTTGGAGCCCCCAAAAATAAAGTGTCACTGTTTCCATTGTTTCCCCATAAATTTGACATAAAGTGATGGGACCAGATACCATGATCTTAGTTTTCTGAATGTTGAGCTTTAAGCCAACTTTTTCACTCTCCTCTTTCACTTTCATCAAGAGGCCCTTCAGTTCTTTTTCACTTTCTGCCATAAGGGTGGTGTCATTTGCGTATCTTAGGTTACTGATATTTCTCTCAGCAATCTTGATTCCAGCTTGAACTTCCTCCAGTCTGGCATTTCTCATGATGTACTTTGCATATAAGTTAAATAAGCAGGGTGACAATATACAGCCTTGATGTACTCCTTTCCTGATTTGGAACCAGTATGTTGTTCCATGTACAGTTCTAACTATTGCTTCTTGACCTGCATACAGATTTCTCAAGAGGCAGATCAGATGGTCTGGTATTCCCATCTCTTTCAGAATTTTTCACAGCTTGTTGTGATCCACAAAGCCAGAGGCTTTAGAGTAGTCAGTAAAGCAGAAGTAGATGTTTTTCTGGAATTCTCTTGCTTTTTCAATGATCCAACAGATGTTGGCAGTTTGATCTCTGGTTCCTCTGCCTTTTCTAAATCCAGCTTGAACATCTGGAAGTTCAAGATTCATGTACTGTTGAAGCCTGGCTTGAAGAATTTTGAGCATTACTTCACTAGCATGTGAGATGAGTGTAAGTGTGCAGTAGTTTGAACATTCTTTGGGATTGGAATGAAAACTGACCTTTTCCAGTCCTGTGGCCACTGTTGAGTTTTCCAAATTTGCTGGCATACTGAATGCAGCACTTTCACAACATCGTCTTTTAGGAATTGAAATAGCTCAACTGGAATTCTGTCACCTCCACTAGCTTTGTTCCTAAGGCCCACAAGAGTTCTGACTCCAGGATGTCTGGCTCAAGGTGAGTGATCACAGTATCTTGGTTATCTGGGTCATGAAGATCTTTTTTGTACAGTTCTTCTGTGTATTCTTGCCACCTCTTCTTAATATCTCTGCTTCTGTTACGTCCATATCATTTCTGTCCTTTATTGTGCCCATCTTTGCATGAAATATTCACTTGGTATGTCTAATTTTCTTGAAAAGATCTCTAGTCTTTCCCATTCTATTGTTTTCCTCTATTTCTTTGCCTTGATCGCTGAGGAAGGCTTTCTTATCTCTCCTTGCTATTCTTCAGAACTCTGCATTCAAGTAGGTATATCTTTTCTTTATTCCTTTGACTTTAGATTCTCTTCCTTTCTCAGCTATTTATACGGCCTCCTCAGACAACCATTTTGCCTTTTGCATTTCTTTTTCTTGGGGATGGTCTTGATCACTGCCTCTTGTACAATGTCACAAACCTCCATCCATAGTTTTTCAGGCACTCTATCAGATCTAATCCCTTGAATCTATCTGTCACTTCCACTGTATAATTGTAAGGGATTTGATTTAGTCATACTTGAATGGTCTAGTGGTTTTCCCTACTTTCTTCAATTTAAGTCTAAATTTGGCAATAAGCAGTTCATGATCTAAGCCACAGTCAACTCCCAGTCTTGTATTTGCTGACTGTATAGAGCTTCTCCATCTTCAACTGCAATGAATATAATCAATCTGATTTTGGTATTGACCATCTGGTGATGTCCATGTGTAGAGTCTTCTCTTGTGTTGTTGGAAGAGGGTGTTTGCTATGACCAGTGCATTTTCTTGGCAAAACTCTATTAGCCTTTGCCCTGCTTTGTTTTGTACTCCAGGGACAAATCTGCCTGTTACTCCAGGCATTTCTTGACTTCCTACTTTTGCATTCCTGTTCCCTGTAATGAAAGGACATCTATTTTGGATATTAGTTCTAGAAGGTCTTGTAGGTATTCATAGAACCATTCAACTTCAGCTTCTTCAGCATTACCGTTCGGGGCATAGACTTGGATTACTGTGCTAGTGAATGGTTTGCCTTGAAAATGAACAGAGATCATTCTGTAGTTTTTGAGATTGCATCCAAGTACCACGTTCAGGACTCTTGTTTAGTATGATGTCTACTCCATTTCTTCTAAGGGATTCTTGCCCACAGTAGTAGATATAATGGTTATCTGAGATACCTTCAATAATTTCCATTATTTTTCTCTTGTCAAGCACCCATAGTCTACAGTTCCATATAACTATCCTTAATCGAGCTTCTGTCTTTTGAAAAATACACAGACAAAAGTGGTAGGTACTGGAGTGGGAATTTATACCCAGCATAAGGGTTCAAGGAAGGAGAGTGAAATACTTCAATTAGAGATGGCAACACGATTTATGATGTGAGCAGGGCTTTAAGTGCAGACTATACCAGATGGCGATAGTGGTAAAGAGCCCATTTGCCAATGCAGGCGACATGAGAGATGCAAGTTCAATCCCTGGGTTGGGAAGATTCCCTGGTGGGAGAATCCCATGGACAGAGGAGCCTGAAGGGCGACAGTCCTTGGAGTTGCAAAGAGTCAGACACAACTGAAGCGACTAATCATGTATGCACAGACTGGATCTAATATACTGTGGGAAACATATGCACATCTAGAAAAGGCACATTTTAAGCAAAGGCATGAAGCTGGAAAAGCTCCGGGTTTGTCCAGTGATTAAAAAGTAGATTCATGAGCCTGGGACTTTTTATGCAAATCAAAGCCAAATGCAAGATGGGCCAAGTAGGTTGGGGTCAAACTGTGGAGCTAGATTTGTATATGGATGCTAAGTTAAGGGCTCACTTTTGTGTGTTACTCAGTAGGGAATGGTCAAAGGCACACATTCATCCTGAGTCAGAAGAGAAAGAGGAAAGTACAGGTGTAAAAGCTGACACGTTTTAGGTAATATGAGAGGAAGTTACAAGAATTCACAGCTCAGTGAAATGATGATTACATAGTAGGTGTTTGAAGTAACGAAACACCTAAATGAACTTCTAACTAGAGGAAAATCAATGATTAGAGAAACACTAAAGCTGGCACTGAAGGCCAGCTGAGGTTTGTGAGTAGAGTTAGAATCCACTGAATTGTATTTGTATTTCACAATATCTCTGGCAGCTTAGCATATTAGCAAATAAACTGAACTGTCCGAACCTAAGTGAAAAGGAATGGTTGACCTCACAGATTATGAATCAGTCTTTACCTGATGGGGTGGGAGATGCAAAAAATGCAGGCAAGCTCAAGAGGAAGTGGTCAAGGGGTGAGAATTCTCATTTTTATTTCACTTAACATTCACAGAAATGTAAAGGAATTTATGTTAGCAAATAATGGTTCATTTAATTCTTAAAGGAACATACAAGATAGACATTATTATTATATCAGTTTTACAGCTAAGGAAACTAAGGCCTGAGAGGCTTTACACATGTGCCCAGATCACTTAGATAGTAAAGGTCAAAGCTAAGATTCATTCAATTAGTGAAATGAAGGGTCCAAGTTCTCGAGAATTGTGCTATAAATATTTAAATTAAAAGTTGGAAAGTAAGTTAAGTGAACACAGGCTGTAGTACAAGTAAAATCCCAGAATTTAAATTTTTAGAATAAGAGTAGTCTTTGGAAATTACAAGGCTTGCGCATGTGTGCTAATTCATCTCAGTCGTGTCTGACCCTTTTC
The DNA here is from genome assembly GCA_006410935.1 of Redunca redunca. Lineage (NCBI taxonomy): Eukaryota > Metazoa > Chordata > Mammalia > Artiodactyla > Bovidae > Redunca > Redunca redunca. Next base: position 150,920 of record SJYQ01000473.1, read on the forward strand.
ACCCCTATGACTGTAGACCACCAGGCTTCCTCTGTCCATGTGATTCTCCAGGCAAGAGTTCTGGAATGGGTTGCCATGCCCTCCTCCAGGGATCGAACCTGCGTCTTTTCTGTCTCCTGTATTGGCAGGCAGGTTCCTTACCACTAGGACCACCTGGGAAGCCCTACAGGTTTTAGGGTATAGCAACAAAAGTGAGAGGCTGAAATAAAATGGAGGTGAGGTCACAGAACTTGAGGAATGTAAGGAGACTCTAAGAGGGATGTACTGAATGACTCTCCATAAAGCACTGTTGTGGGCTTAAGGGAAAGAGGGCAAGTCGGCCCTGGCACAATGTTCTCATCTATGCGTCTGGATGGTTGGTAACTTGTGCCAATGAGGAGACATAAAAATAGAATTCCTCCACAACTTCAGGACATGCACACATACTTTCCAAGGGTGCGTGGGAACAGCTGAATAAATACCTTGTACTGATTGAGGTGGGGGTGGTGGTTTCAGTACTTGCTAAGCCCGCATTTGGGCATTAGCATTGAGTTCAAGACCAGTGACAGAAAGCAAGTTGAAGATGACGTAATCAGGGGAAAGTTCAAGAGCTTTGGTTTGTTAGTTTCCTTTCAATGGAAAAAAAAAAAATGCTTTCTTCTAAACATTTTGTAAATGCCTGGCAGAGAAGAGAGGTGGAGAGATTAGAAGTGGCAGCAATCAATGAATAGATCTATAAAACATTGTTTTGTGGGAGGAAGAAATTTAAAACAGTGCCATTCATTTATGTAATAACCCAGGCAAGTGAAGTGAAAGTCACCCAGTCGTGTCTGACTCCCCATGGACTGTAGCCTGCCAAGCTCCTTTGTCCATGGGATTTTCCAGGCAAGAAACTGGAGTGTGTTGCCATTTCCTTCTCTAATAATCCAGGGAAAGCATATCAAATACTGTCACCGACAATTCCAAGAAACAATTGTAGTTTTAGGTGAATTGTGTGTCTGTGTATGTATGTGTGTGTTATGTATTTTCATAGCCAAAAGGAATTGCATAAACCAATGCTTCTCAAAATGTGACCTGAAAATTCTAAAATCCCAGTCCAAGCCTGCTGAATGACTGGAGTTGGGGCCCAGTAAGTGTGTCCATAAGTCCTGCAAGTGATTCTTACATGTGATAAAGTTCAAGAATCTCTGACCTAAGGCAATGTGTCTCTACCCCTTTATTACTTAGCTACTTGAAAACTGAGATTCCAAAACAACACTCAGCTGCAAAAGTTAATTATATCAGGTGCTTCATCATATCCACTTTTGTGTTAATTTTAATTTTCTTAGTTTCTTCTCTCTAGTATACATTATGTTTAATAAGTCATAACCATTTTGGAAATAAGTATGTGTTAAATTAACTACCAGGGGTTTCCTTGATGGCTCAATGATAAAGAATCCGCCTGCAGTGCAGGAGCTGCAAGAGATGCTGTTTCGATTCCTGGGTTGGGAAGATTCCTTGGAGAAGAAAATGGCAATTCACTTCAGTGTTATTGCCTGGAAATCCCATAGACAGAGGAGCCTGGGGGGCTACAGTCCATGGGGTCGCAAGGAGTCGGACACAACTGAGTGACTAAGTACACAGGCACAAAAATTAACAACCATTAAATTATTTTTAAACTTATTGAAAAACTTCTCAGAATCTGTAACTGTCATACAACATATGAATGTTCAGTTCAGTTCAGTTCAGTTGCTCAGTCGTGTCTGACTCTTTGCGACCCCATGAATCACAGCACGCAAGGCCTCTCTGTCCATCACCAACTCCCGGAGTTCACGCAAACTCATGTCCATCAAGTCGGTGATGCCATCCAGCCATCTCATCCTCTGTCGTCCCCTTCTCCTCCTCCCCTCAGTCCCTCCCAGCATCAGAGTCTTTTCCAATGAGTCAACTCTTCAAATGAGGTGGCCAAAGTATTAGTTTCAGCTTTAGCATCAGTCCTTCCAAAGAACACCCAGGACTGATCTCCTCTAGGATGGACTGGTTGGATCTCCTTGCAGTCCAAGGGACTCTCAAGAGTCTTCTCCAACACCACAGTTCAAAAGCATCAATTCTTCAGCACTCAGCTTTCTTCACAGTCCAACTCTCACATCCATACACGACCACTGGAGAAACCATAGCCTTGACTAGATGGACCTTTGTTGGCAAAGTAATGTCTCTGCTTTTGAATATGCTATCTAGGTTGGTCATAACTTTTCTTCCAAGGAGTAAGCGTCTTTTAATTTCATGGCTGCAATCACCATCTGCAAAATCACCATTTTTTTTTGGAGCCAAAAAAAAAAGTCTGACACTGTTTCCACTGTTTCCCCATCTATTTCCCATGAAGTGATGGGACCAGAGGCCATGATCTTCGTTTTCTGAATGTTGAGCTTTAAGCCTACTTTTTCACTCTCCTCTTTCACTTTCATCAAGAGGCCTTTAGTTCCTCTTCACTTTCTGCCATAAGGGTGGTGTCCTCTGCATACCTGAGGTTATTGATATTTTCCCCGGCAATCTAGATTCCAGCTTGTGCTTCTTCCAGCCCATGTGTTTCTCATGATGGACTCTGCCTATATGTTAAATAAGCAGGGTGACAATATACAGCCTTGACGTACTCCTTTTCCTATTTGGAACCAGTCTGTTGTTCCATGTCCAGTTCTAACCGTTGTTTCCTGACCTGCATATAGGAATTTGTAAATGTGCAACTGTAAAAGGGAAAATGTACAAGTACATGGCTAGGGAAGTACATGAAATAAATGTTTCTGATTTAATTGGTAGAGCAAGGAGCCAAACACTGGCGTTTAAAAACAGACATAAACACAAGCTCCAGATGAGTAAGAACCAGGTTAAGGTCCTCCAAACTTGAGGATGGTAGAGAAGAAAACCACAATATAGCTGTTACCTTCATGTGCTTCTGAAATTGAAATGCATTTACTTTGCAGACCTGGTGAAAACCACAGCAGTAATGTCAGGAGCTAACAGGTCTGTCTATGAGGAAAATCTAAAGATATGGTTAAGACAAAAAGAAAATGCAACTGAATGTTATAAGCTCAAAAAAAAAGATGGAAAACTCAAAGAACAGAGGGAAAGGGATCGATAACACTGAAGAAAGGTAAGTGGCAGGTCAGGTTTGACTTGATTCATCAAATGTTTTTGAATCATTCTTGGGTTAACATTCTGCCTTGCAATAGCGGACAAAGACTACGGATTCAAACATTCAAACAGAGAACTTAAAACATACCAAAACATACCTCTTAGGAATTCTACCTTAAAAACAAAATACTTCCAGTTGACCTAAAAATAATTAAACTGGAACACAGAGACTGTGTTGGGAGAAGTGATGTTGTCTTTATTCATTCTCAGACCTGGAATAGAATATTTATCTTTGGATTTTTAAAGTCATCCCAAACCTGGCCCTGATAACACCTGAGAAAACTTTCTCGCTGGTCTTTACTTCAACAGAAATTCACTAAACATTAATATTTGTTTTGGAATGAGAGAGATTTCTACAGGTTCTTAGGAATACAAATAAATCTTGAAATGCAAATATTCAACATTTAGAACTAATAAATATGTATTTAAAGAGTGATGTTAATATGGTTTATTCATAACCTAAGCAGGTGTGACTTAAATAATCATATATTAAATTCTTTATTAGTAACAGAAATATTATTTTAAAAGTTATCATTATTATTTAACCAAGCATGCTACCTAACCATAGTTCTGAGCTGTCATAATATTCTATATTTGATTTAAAAATATCAAATTTAGGATTCATTGTCTTTACTATCATCCCGGTAGCAAGAATGTTTAATTCATTTTAATGCTATCTAATATAACCAGGCTAATCAGATTACCAAACAAACCACTAGCTCTCTATTTAGCAAGGACTTTAAAGACAGAATAGATTATTAAATGACTGGGCTTACAGTAAAGGTTTAAAAAAAGTATTTTCCTGCCTTGCAATGAGTACAGTCCGCCACCAGAGAGAGCTCAGTAACTGTATTTTATTAAAGAGATCACATTTCCTTTCAACTAGATTGAAATTCTCTATCAGAAACGCCTGCTACATGGTAGAAGGAAAATAGCTATTCTTTAATTATAATATTCAGAGTTAGTTTCTAGAAGTGAAACTCTCATATTTGGCATTTAAGAAATTACTTGTTCCTAGCAAAGAAACAGTGCAGAAGCGTTCAAGGAAGATTTCCAAAGAGAAAGGCTCAGGATGACTGTGTATAATGAACTGAACTCTTTTTCTGACTAATGAGAAGAACTTTTATATATTAGAAGTAAGCATTTTTTCAAAAGAACACAAAAGATACTTTTCAACATAATCTGGTTAACAAACTGAGCAAATTAAAAAAATAGGTCAATTGATAAACATACTCCAATACTCAGTAATAAATGGACTTTGATCAATAATAACCTAAAATTGATAGATTCTTAATATCTTTTAACTGTCTGATTTTCAGTTGGAGGATCTTTTATTATTAATAACCAAGGTCACTTCATTTAATAAGAATGTAGGCAACCATAGTAGAAACACTTTTAAGTTTGTCAATATCCAGCCCCTTCCCCCACCCCATTCATGATAAGTAAATTAAATGAAGAAGCACATACACTCCAGTTTATCCTCAGGTCTTCCTCTTTCAAGGAGAGACAGGTAACAGACTATATCCTTCAGATGGATTACTTCTGGGGAACACGTGTTTGCTGGAGAAGTACGAGGAGGGGTGATGGCACCTTTATTCATTTTCAGACCTGGAAAAAAAAATTATTTGTCTTTACATACTTCTTAGGAGATGGAGAGATAATGAATGCATAGACCATATAAAGAACTGTATATTTCTTAGGCATCAAACAACCCCAACCTCTGGTACTAGTACAACAGAGACAGACATTCCATGACTCTTTTAAGTAATGGAGAGTTCTTTGGCATTCAGGGACATGGGGACTGCTCTGCAGACTCACTGAAGGGTATGTGGGTCAGAATTCTGTTGCCCAGGGTTGGTTGGTGGACAGAATCCAAGGCATGAAGCACTACTTTCCTATTCCACCTTTCTCCACTTTAGGCAGTGACAGCTGTAAATCATTTAGAAGACTGAAAAATGGTCTTTCATTAAAAAAAAAAAAGCTGAGGAAATGTGAATCTGTCACAATATGATTTATATACTGACAACCAGGTATCATTCATACATAAAAACATGCATTTATGTCCAGTCATGCAAAAGACATCCTTTTTGTCATCAAGGAATCTTCCTATGGGTAAGAGAAAAAGAACATACAGAAAACCTGGATAAACATGACAGATTTAATTAGTGAAGTAAGACTACACAACTGCAGTTTAAATACGGTCCATACTTTATTTCTGACATCTATTCATTGTGCCTATTCCAAGACAAGGGTAGTGAAGTTGAATGCCTAGTCATAAGAGCTAATGACTGCAGCTTATCTGGATGATGATAAATAAGCTGAACCCTTTTCACAAGAAAGAGTTCCATCTTATGAGAGAAGCCTCTGAAACAAGACCATCTGACAAGGTAAACCCCGATCATCCTTTGAGGTCTGTCTGGTCATATGAAAAGTATGAGGGTGAGATGGCTAATGGGGCGAACGGCTGCATGGTTCCTAATCAACCAGGAGTTACTGCAATGGAAGGAATAACCTTAACCAAATACAGTCTAAAAGCCTGTCATTCATCTGTCATTCACCAGCACATCTCAACCTAATGACATCTTTTGCTCTAATTTATTTTCTTCCATGTGTAACTTTGATAAAATACCTGTCATTTCCTTCAGCCATTTCAAGATATCCAGGAATACAATTTCATGCATTATGAAAAGTCAGAAGTTAGTTTAGTAGTCACAAGGTTACTGCTAAGAAAATGTGTCAAAGAAAATGTGTCATTTACTGAGTGTGTGATATGTGGCAGGAACCATGCTGGGCACTTGAACATGAAACATCATCTTACTTAACTCTCCCATCAACCCTGTGAAGGAGACTGCATTATTACCATTTTACAGATGAGAAACAACCTTAGTGAAATTAATTTGCCAGAGTTTCATAACTAGCAAATTTATCCTCTTTAGTCTACACTAATAGCATACAGACTATTTTTGTTCAAGGCCAATAGGAAGAAAAAGTAAGAAAAACAATTTACATCTTAATCCAGCACAAATACAAACACACACACATACTAGTAGGTTTCCTACATGTGCCAATATTTTCCTTCTTCTGTTAACTTATTCTCTTCTATTTCATTCTTAAAATTCTTTTGTCAAAGACCCCTTAAGTTGAATTCATTATGGGCCACAACCCACAGTTTGAAAAACAGTGCTTTACATATTTCATTTTTACCAAAGCCTTATTTCAAATATAATTCTATGCTTCACATTAATGCTACTTCTGTTTACCATTATTGAAAAAGATACACACACACAAATACACATACCTACATTATAAATTGATTTCCCCCCCTTGACAAAAGTGTCACTGTATAGCTAATGCAAAGTAATATGGCCACTTTTATAAACCAAGGGCAGAGAATAGAAGACAATCCTGAGCTTTAAAAAGAAAATACCTGACTACTTCTAACTAACCATCTAAAGCCTCACCAGCTGCAGGAGTAAGCAGTTTCAGTCTATGATAAAAGACATTTTGGCACTGATCCTTCACATGGCCATAACTTCCAGACTTGGAGAACACAGCACTTGAATTATGGTTGGATAAACTATGACCTAACTCATCCTGCATGATGAGCTAATCCTCTCTTCCATGCTCCCCCTTTATGGCACTGAAATGCTTTAATAAGGTACATTTAATTCCTTTACACCACAACTCAGCACAAAATAAGAAAGAATAAAAAGCGTGTGTTGTCACATTCATCTGGAAGAAAGACAAAAAGTATCCATTTTCACTTACATCTTTTCATTTATGAACATCTATATTTATAAAATGAAGGTTATGGTATCTCAGTATCAGTTTTCATAATACTGAACACCAAAAATTTGGAGAACATGAGTATCATAGTTTTCTGCTTTCCTTTCTTGTATGTAA
>SJYQ01000473.1:160005-235839 GCA_006410935.1 Redunca redunca
GAATGTCAGGTCCATGAATCAAGGCAAATTGGAAGTGGTCAAACAAGAGATGGCAAAGGTGAACGTCAACATTCTAGGAATCAGCGAACTAAAATGGACTGGAATGGGGGAATTTAACTCAGATGACCATTATATCTACTACTGTGGGCAGGAATCCCTCAGAAGAAATGGAGTAGCCATGATGGTCAACAAAAGAGTCCGAAATGCAGTAGTTGGATGCACTCTCAAAAATGACAGAATGATCTCTGTTCATCTCCAAGGCAAACCATTCAATATCACAGTTATCCTAGTCTACGCCCCAACCAGTAACGCTGAAGAAGCTGAAGTTGAATGGTTTTTATGAACAAATTCTTCAAACACCTAATTTTCATTGTATTCTGATATGGATATTCCATTTCTTGAAACAATGATTTTAAAGGTTCTGAACTAAAGGATACATTTAATTACAGTCTCAAGGTTCAATTATTAGCAAATCTGTCTTGGTACATGTTCAATTTCTGTCTCTGCTCCAGTTTATTTTATTTTCAAACACGAGCATTCCAGATAATGAAAACGGTGGTGTTATCTCCATTACTTCCCTTCCTCTATTAAAATGAAATATTCAAAACTAATAACACAAATTAAAATTTTAAAGTTATCATGCAAGAAAACACTCTGGTAATTTGGTTTTTCCAGTTTTTATACTGGTTCAATTTGCAGAAATTTGTCGGGCTTCTCAAGCAGTTTATCACATAATATAATAACATACCGAGGCTTCCCAGGTGGCTCAGTGGTAAAGAACCTTCCGGCCAATGCAGAAGACACAGGAGACGTGAGTTCAGTCCCTGAGTCAGGAAGATCACCTGGAGAAGGAAATGGCCATCCGCTCCGATACTTCTGCCCACAAAATCCCATGGACAGAGGAGCCTGGTGGGCTACAATCCCAGGAGTCACAAAGAATCAGACACAACTCAGTGACTGAGCATAAAACCACATCTTATTTCAAACTTCGGGCTCTTTTCAAAAAGCAGTAAAAACAAGAATTTTCTCTCAGTCCTGACCAGTATAATATTCTGCAATGATAAAAATGTTCTGTACATTGCAATGTTTAATACAGTGCTATTAACCACACAGAGTTATTTAGAGCGTGAGACGTGGCTGGTATTTGAATAAAGACTGGCTGGTATTTGAGTAAAGAACTGAGTTGTTTTAATTGATTGTTGAATTTAGATTTCATTGCTACCTTGAGCTAGTGGCAATCACAGTGCAGGCGACACGCTGTCTACAGGCAGCGTATTGAGAGTTGGTTGAATTAATCTCAGTTCCCTAAATATACTCTAAGTAAGTGTGGGAATTAAACCACCACATGTGAAAAGTCATGTCACCAAAATTCCTGTATTTGTCACATTAAAATGAAATCTCCATAATACTTTTTATTTTTAATTAAAGATTAACTAAGTTGGGTCTTCGTTGCTGCGGGCAGGCTTTTCTCTAGCTGAGGCAAGTGGGGGCTACTCTCTAGGTGCGGTGTACAGGCTTCTCATGCGACGCTTCATTTTTGCCTAAGCATGGGCTCTAAAGCCCACAAGGCTTCAGCAGCTATGGCTCTCAGGCTCTAGAGCACTGGCTTAGTACTGGGGCCGATGGCTTTAGTCACTCCATGGCATATGGGATCTTCCTGGACCAGGAATCGAACCCATGTTCCCTGCACTGCCAGGCAGATTCTCATCCACTGTAACACCAGGGAAGTCCTTAATAAACTCTTTAAATTTTACTACACTTTTTCTGGATGTATGATATTGTAAGGGGAAAAAGACTACACTGAATTTGATCTTTATTCTGTATTTGCAAACTGAAATACAGAAAAATGACCTATTTGTGAATAACAGTAATAGCGGGCATTGTTAATGTAAATTACATTTTTGAGTCTCACACAACTCAGTAAGACAGACATTATTTCCATTTTGCATTCAAGAAAACAAAGACCAGTTGTGTACCCACAATTTAAAAGGCAACCTGATGCAGGATTATTTCAAGCTTTAAGTATACTTTTGTGGTGCTAGAGAGCAAAAACCAAATCAGTGAAATCTGTCTCCTGTCTCTCAATAAATGACCTCGCGTAAGACTCTGGTTTTCAAGACTCTCAAGAGTACCTACATTCATCACTTCATAAACTTCTAGAAGGAAATTAGAGATCCTAGCCATGGCTGAGAGCTCTTAAACGTTCACCTTCCATTCAGATCCTTGGGCCATCCACTTAATTCAGGTTTGTAAATTCTGCACACATAAAAATACATATTTGCCAAATCTTTACCTGCATTTTCTCATAGGGAAATGGATTATGAATGATTTTTCTTTTCATTTAATAGGTATACAACTAGCATATCCTTTATAAGCATGTTGTTATCTAGTCACTAAGTCATGTTAGACTCTTTTACAACCCCATGGACTGTAGCCCAGCAAGCTCTCTGGATTTCCCAGGCAAGAACTGGAGTGGGTTGCCATTTCCTTCTTCAGGGGATCTTCCCAACAGAGGGATCAAAAAAAAAAACTGTCTCTTGCATTGGTAAGTGGATTCTTTACTGCTGAGCCACCAGGGAGTCCCAAACCTAAATAAATATTAAAGACCTTTAGTGTTATTCATGTAAAACTATGTTCTAGGCACTGGAGATCAAATACTGAACAACAAAGATGAAAATCCCATTTTCATAAGGCTTCTGTTCTAGCACATAAAAGCAAATACCTAATATCTTAGCATATTTTCTAGCTTGCTACTAAACACTTTTAGAACACATCACAAATTAAATGATACCTACGATTGATTTGAGGCTCTGTAAACTAATCAAGCTGGTTTTAGAAAAGGCAGAGGAACTTGAGATCAAATTGCCAACATCCACTGGATCATGGAAAAAGCAAGAGAGTTCCAGAAAAACATCTACTTCTGCTTCGTTGACTATGCCAAAGCCTTTGACTGTGTGGCTCACAAGAAGCTGTGGAAAATTCTGAAAGAGATGGGAATACCAGACCACCTGACCTGCCTTTTGAGAAACCTGTGTGCAGGTCAGGAAGCAATAGTTAGAATTGGACATGGAACAACACACTGGTTCCAAACAGGAAAAGGAGTACATCAAGGCTGCATATTATCACCCTGCTTATTTAACCTCTATGCAGAGTTCATCATGAGAAACACTGGGCTGGAAGAAGCACAAGCTGGAATCAAGATTGCCAGGAGAAATATCAATAACCTCAGATATGCAGATGACACCACCCTTATGGCAGAAAGTGAAGAGGAACTAAAGAACTGTTGATGAAAAGTGAAAGAGGAGAGTGAAAAAGTTGGCTTAAAGCTCAACATTCAGGAAACTAAGATCATGGCATCTGGTCCCATCACTTCATGGGAAATAGATGGGGAAAGAGTGGAAACAGTGTCAGACTTTATTTTTTGGGGCTCCAAAATCACTGCGGATGGTGACTGCAGCCATGAAATTAAAAGATGCTTACTCCTTGGAAGGGAAGTTATGACACAGGTCCGTCTAGTCGAGGCTATGGTTTTTCCAGTGGTCATGTATGGTTGTGAGAGTTGGACTGTGAAGAAAGCTGAGTGCAGAAGAATTGATGCTTTTGGACTGTGGTGCTGAAGACTCTTGAGAGTCCCTTGGACTGCAAGGTGATCCAACCAGTCCACTCTAAAGGAGATCAGTCCTGGGTGTTCTTTGGAAGGACTGATGTTGAAGCTGAAACTCCAATACTTTGGCCACCTGATGCAAAGAGCTGACTCATTTGAAAAGACCCTGATGTTGGGAAAGATTGAAGGCAGGAGAAGAAGGGGACGACAGAGGATGAGAGAGTTGGATGGTATCACAGACTTAATGGGCACGAGTTTGAGTAAACTCCAGAAGCTGGTGATGGACAGGGAGGCCTGGTGTGCTGCAGTCCATAGGGTCACAAAGAGTCGGAGACAACTGAGTGACTGAACTGAACTGATGGCTAATAAAGAATGTTTACTGTTTTAAGGGAGATTCCCTAGTGGCTCAGATGGTAAAGCGTTTGCCTGCAATGTGGGAGACCCAGGTTCAATCCCTGGGTCAGGAAGATCCCCTGGAGAAGGAAATGGCAACCCACTCCAGTACTCACGCCTGGAAAATTCCATGGATGGAGAAACCTGGTGGGCTACAGTCCATGGGGTCGCAAAGAGTCAGAGACAACTGAGCCACTTCACTTCACTTCACTTTACTATTATAAAGTTAATATTTTGGACCCTGGGAGCCCAACAGGAATATACAGAATGAGTGTTTGAAGCATCTAATAAACCATACAACCTCCTCTTCTAATTGCCCTATTATTAGAGAAAGGAAGGTTACAAACATCACAAATATCTACTGTGAATTGCTATCTTATACAAAAAGAAGTAATATTTAGCTGAAGTGCATTATTTCTAGGAATGCATGTGCTACAACAGTCACAGGTGGGAGCCAGAGATAGGCATGTATATGCCAGCTATCCTGCAAGCGGCAGATGGTGGGACTTTTACAAGGGTGCCCAGGGTGCTTCCCAGCTGCAGTCTCTAGGGACCCCATCTCTCCCATCACTGCGTCCCTAATACGGAACACAGCATACCCTCTTGAATTAGAATGAAGCACTCTCTGAGACATGAAGGAACTGTGTTTGCTGTGAAATAAGGGCAGAGGAAACATCATGCAGAAAAGTTCAGAGTCCTGAGTAAGCAAAGCACATGTTAAGTCACAGCTAACAGTTGGACATGAAAAGGATCTGGGTGCATGGGGCAAGGAGACAGAGAATGAGGGCTGGAGGCAGACTATGCAAGCTGCATGTTTCATGCATGTCTGCTCAGTCATGCCCAACTCTTTGCGACTCCATGGACTGTAGCCCACCAGGCTTCTCCGTCCATGCAATTCTCCAGGCAAGAATACCAGAGTGCCTTGCCATGCCCTCCTCCAGGGGATCTTCCCACCCAAGGGACAGCACATGTATCTCTTAGGTCTCCTGCACTGGCAGATGGGTTCTTTACCACTAGTGCCATCTGGGAAACCTCCTGCAAGCTGCATGGCCTGGGCTTGAAGTGAAGTGAAGTGAAAGTCACTCAGTTGTGTCCTCTTTGCAACCCCAAGGACAATACAATCCATGGAATTCTCTAGGCCAGAATGCTGGAGTGGGTAGCCTTTCCCTTCTCCAGGCGATCTTCTGAACCCAGGGATTGAACCCAGGTCTCCTGCATTGCAGGTGGATTCTTTATCAGCTGAGCCACAAGGGAAGCCCATGGCATGGACTTAATGCTATGAAACTCAGACTTTGTCACCTTCTTAACTGTCCTACCCAGGCCCTGGAGGCTCAGCAAGGGCACTTCAAGAGAGGGTGCATCCAGCCTGGGGAAGACAGGGGGGATGATGGGGTAGGAGAGAGGCAGAAAGATTAGGACTTCCCTGTACTTAGACCTCTCCTGTACCATCCCCAAAGCAAAGGAACTCAGCTTTAATTGACTTTAAATAACTAGGATTTAGGTTTACTTGGAAAATAAAGGTTTAAAAAACATTCCACCAGGTGACAGTGAAAGCCAGAACCTCAAAATAATATTATCACGCTGCTGTGATAGAAAAACCATTTTGCACACAGAAGGGTAGGGCCTGGCTCAGAGTCATGCTAACCAAAAGTCTATGACACAGTGATGAGTCAAATGACGCTGGCAGAACGTTTGAGAAGAAGAAGTTAGAACGAGTAACAGAGAGCACTTTTCGATTAATTAAACATTAAGAGAAAAGCAGTGAAGGGTAGGGAAGAGTCCAAGATTTTTGGGTAGGGAAATTGATAAATACTCAGGTTCCATTCACCAAGAAAGAAGATAGGCATAGAAGCAGATTTGGGTAGAATATAATTATTTGACTTTCAGATACAATTAGTTTGATTCCTTATGGAACACTCAGATGAAGGGCTCCATCTGGAATATAGTAATATACATTCTCTGAAAGGGTAATAAAGAGTTTAGGATTGTGTGAGAAATAACCGAGGCATTTTATGTTAGACAATGCCTGCTGTGTGTGTGTGTGTGTGTGTGTGTGTGTCTGTGTGTGTGTGTGATGTTAATAAAAAATGTCATCTGTTGAGAGTGAGGGGAAAGATATGAATAAACTAAATGGGAGGTTTCAAAAGTTTAATCTAATTGATCTAGGAGATGGGAACAAGAATAAATACTTTACAGAATAGATTATTTTTTTAAAGCTGAGGTGTTAAGACCATGCTAATACTGGGTGTTAGCCTGTTGTTTTTAGTTGCTAACCTGTATCCATTATCTTTGAGACCCAATGGACTATAGCCCACCAGGCTCCCCTGTCCATGGCATTTCCCAGGCAAGAATACTGCAGTGAGTTGCCATTTCCTTCTCCAGCGATCTTCCCCAACCAGGGATCGAACAAGCATCTCTTGCACTGGCAGGCAGATTCTTTACCACTGAGCAACCAGGGAAGCCCGTGGGTGTTCATTCACCATGAGTAAATTAGATAGCTAGCAGGAAGCTGTGGAGAAGGCAATGGCAACCCACTCCAGTACCCTTGCCTGGAAAATCCCATGGACGGAGGAGCCTGGTGGGCTGCCATCTGTGGAGTCGCACAGAATAGGACACAACTGAAGCGACTTAGCAGCAGCAGCAGGAAGCTGTGGTCCAGCACAGGGAGGGAGGGAGGGATAGAGACCGGGAAGGGGCTCAGAAGAGAAGGGATACATGCATACTAATGACTGATTCATGTTGTTGTATAGCAGAAACCAACACAACCTTGTAAAGCAATTATACGCCAATCAAAAAATAAAAGGAAAAAGATACCTGGTGTTAGGAATGTATAGTGGCAAAATCTGTGTATTTATGAGATTTCTCTCTGGTTATGCTGTGTTCAAATCGTAGGGACTGAAATATGGGATCATAATATTGATCCATGACTGAGGGTTTGTGAGCCTCTTGAAAGGAAGAAAAAAAGGGATTCCAAATGAGAAAACCGTTTTGTAAAGGTAATAGTTCAAGTGATAGATTCTAGAGAGGGGAAAATGAGAAATGGGTCATTGGAATAGTAAAGAGATTTGGGATTAAGGATTTGGCATTTACAATGAAGCAGAAGAGGTTATGGGAAAGGTGGAAAGATGGTACATAGGAGATGCATTCAAAAACTAAGAGTACAACATGAGAACAATAGAATTAATCATCATATATTTAAATAGGTGATAAGAGGCAACAAAACATTCCAAAACAATATATCATCTGCTACACGAAATGCCAGGCGGATCATTAGGCTTTACAAGTTCAACAAACACAACTACCTACACACTCATAATACTTATACCTACTTATGTTTATCTTAAAATATTTTATTCATAAAAACTAAGTATTTTACTTTTACCAAACACATGATCATTGTTCACTAACAAGAATAATAGTTTTTCCTTTTAAAATGTGTGTCTTCTGGTTAAGAAGCCCTTATTATTCAGTCTATATAATCAAGGACGGCTATCATATTCCTGATGGTAATGTAGTGATGAAACAGATGAACTCTCAGAGCGATCAACAAAGCAGATTATAGCACCTCATTATTCAATAATAATTTGTGATTTGTTTTCAAACATGAATACATCTTATGTAGATAACTTAGATTATTTTAAGTCTCAAGGAATTACATATATATATGGTTTCTGAGTCAAGGTTACCCCAGATCTTGAAAATTTTATTATTATCCAGTGTTCTTTATTTCCCAGGAAAAAAAAAAAAAAAGACTATTGAAGGTAATCCTGAAAAGTACACAGAATGAGAAAGAGTGCTACCAAGGACACCATGCACCTATGTTTTAAAATTAGAGGCTATGCTTTGAAAAGGCATCATGGTTTAATTTATTCTTGTGGTATGAGAGTTACATAGCCTTCCTTAAAATTCCTTTCAAGTAGGTCTTTGCAGAATGTGTGATCATCCCAAATGAAGTACAAGCTGTTAGTCCTTATTTTGTCCCCATTTTGAAACCCCATTTGATCTCTACTCCTTGTAAATTTGGCATCTTACATGTAGCACTTACTATATGCTATCTAAAGAAAAGAGGGTTTGAGACTTGAATTCCTTATGAAACTACTAAAATAATTTGACTTGTCTCTTTCTTCCAAGTCTGACACAATTAGTCTGAATCTGTTGACTCAGAGAGAGAATATATCAAAAAAGGTTCCCGCTTCTTTTTCAAAACCCAAGGACAGTATTGCTTGCTCATGTAAATTCAAATAAGGGACAACTTTGCTATGTCTGAATGTGTAAACCATTTATAGAATGAAACAGAGAATACAGAAGTTTTAATCTCTAGATCCAAGTAAGAATCTGTACCATTTAAAAATATGCAGCACAGAACACTGGTAAGCTGAAACCACCCATCAGAATAAACTAAATGAATTCCACTCAGAGAATCAGCAAGTGTGGGGAGCCCTCTCAATTCATGAGATATGGAGAATTATTTGAGGAACTAAAATATTTGATGGGTAAAGGCATATTAATGGTTTAATATTTCGAAGGGATCAAAATATCACGTATGAAAGGTGTACATCTGTTTTAAAAAGCAGCTGCTAAGACACTTCAGTCGTGTCCGACTCTGTGCAACCCCATAGACGGCAGCGCACCAGGCTCCCTCGTCCCTGGGATTCTCCAGGCAAGAACACTGGAGTGAGTTGCCATTTCCTTCTCCAATGTATGAAAGTGAAAAGTGAAACTGAAGTCGCTCAGTCGTGTCTGACTCTTCGCGACCCCATGGACTGCAGCCTACCAGGCTCCTCCGCCCATGGGATTTTCCAGGCAAGAGTACTGGAGTGGGGTGCCATTGCCTTCTCCATTTAAAAAGCAAGGGAAAACATAATTTCCCAAGGAAAAATATATGGCTTCTTTAACAGAAAGGGAAGGAGTACAGTATAAGACTTAACAGTGTGAACTCTTCATCAGATTGCTCAATTTTGGTTTATGACTCTATCACCTATTTCTTAATTACATGTTTTAAACTTTTTACTTATTAGAGTGCCAGCTAGTAAAACTCCCCTCACTTCTTTACCCACACTTTGATATTCTACATTGTAATGTTGGGGCAGGAAGTCTCTAGACCTGTGGCTCCCATAGGAGAGATGAGTCTCTCTCAGGGGATTTGTAAGGTCAAAATGGTATAAGTGTGGATTCTGAACTATCATTTGTTTTTTTCACTCTCATTTTCTCATGAGGGTACAGTGGAGTTTTCAAGGGGTTACATGACATGTATGTTGACACAGAAGCAAATGTGGTTACTCAGCTGTCTTCTATGTAGCTGGACGTTAGTCATTTGTAACAATGTAATATAATGTACACCTTTTCATTATTTAGTTTGAAAATAATCATTTTTCATAAAGATAATATTGCTGTCAACATCTAAGGGGTTATCCATAGGAACATTTCATGCAAAAATGGACACAAAAAAGGACAGAAATGATATGGACTTAACAGAAGCAGAAGCTATACAAAAGAGATCTTAATGACCCTGATACCCAAGATGGTGTGATCACTCACCTAGAGCCAAACAGCCTGGAGTGCAAAGTGAAGTATGCCTTAGGAAGCATCACTACAAACAAAGCAAGTAGAGGAGATGGAATTCCAGCTGAGCTATTTCAAATTCTATTTTCATAAGATGATGCTGGGAAAGTGCTGCACTCAATATGCCAACAAATTTGGAAAACCCAGCAGTGGCCACAGGACTGGAAAAGGTTGGTTTTCATTCCAGTTCCAAAGAAAGGCAATGCCAAAAATGTCAAACTACTACACAATTGCACTCATCTCACAGACCAGCAAAGTAATACTCAAAATTCTTCAAGCTGGATTCAACAGTACATTAACTGAGAACTCCCAGATGTTCAAGGTGGATTTAGAAAAGGCAGAAGAACCAGAGATCAAATTGCCAACATCCTTTGGACCATAGAAAAAGCAAGAGAATTCCAGAAAAACACCTATTTCTGCATCATTGACTATGCTAAAGCCTTTGACTGAGTGGATCACAACAAACTGTGGAAAATTCTTGAAGAGATGGAAATACCATATGACCTTACTTGTCTTCTGAAAAACCTGTATGCAGGTAAAGAAGCAACAATTAGAACCAAACATGGAACAGCAGACAGATTCCAAATTGGGGACATCAAGGCTGTATATTGTCATCCCGCTTATTTAACTTATATGCAGAGTACATCATGAAAAATGCCTGGCTGGATGAACCACAAGCTGGAATCAAGATTGCCAGGAGAAATATCAATAATCTAAGATACGCAGATGACACCACCCTTATGGCAGAAAGCAAAGAGGAATAAAGAGCATCTTGATGAAGATCAAAGAGGAGAGTGAAAAAGCTGGCTTAAAACTCAACTAACTAATAAACTCAAATAACTAAGATCATGGTGTCTGGTCCCATCACTACATGGCAAGTCTATGGGGAAACAGAAAACTGTGAAAGACTCTATTTTGTGGCTACAAAATCACTTAGAAGATGACTGTAGCCATGAAATTAAAACACGCTTGCTCCTTGGAAGAAAAGCTATGACAAACCTAGACAGCATGTTAAAAGCAGCGACTTTACTTTGCCAACAAAGGTCCATCTAGTCAAAGCTATAGTTCTTCCAGTAGTCATGTATGGATGTGAGAGGTGGACCATAAAGGAGGCTGAGCACTGCAGAATTGATGCTTTTGAACTGTGGTGTTGGAGAAGAGTCTTGAGAGAGTCCCTTGGACTGCAAGAAGATCAAACCAGTCAATCCTAAAGGAAATCAGTCCTGAATGTTCATTGGAAGGACTGATGCTGAAACTGAAACTCCAGTACTTTAGCCATTTGATGTGAAGAACTGACTCACTGAAAAAACCCTGATGCTGGGAAACATTGAAGGAAGGAAGAGAAAGGTACAGTAGACGATGAAATGGTTGGATGGCATCACCATTGCAATGGATATGAGTTTGAGCAATCTCCAAGAGATGGTGAAGGTCAGGGAAGCCTCGAGTGCTGCAATCTATGGGGTCACAAAGAGTCGAACATGACTCAGTGACTGAACAACAGGGAGTTGATCATTATCATTTATAGAATGTGTCATCTTTAATATGATAAATAGAAATAAATATCACACATATAAACAAAACCATTTGGGGATCTTTAAGGATTTATGGTGTGATCACTCACCTAGAGCCAGACATTCTGGAATGTGAAGTCAAGTGGGCCTTAGAAAGCATCACTACAAACAAAGCTAGTGGAGGTGATGGCATTCCAGTGGAGCTAGTTCAAATCCTGAAAGAGGATGCTGGGAAAGTGCTGCACTCAATATGCCAGCAAATTTGGAAAACTCAGCAGTGGCCACAGGACCGGAAAAGGTCATTTTTCATTCCAATCCCAAAGAAAGGCAATGCCAAAAAATGCTCAAACTCCCGCACAATTGCACTCATCTCACACGCTAGTAAAGTAATGCTCAAAATTCTCCAAGCTAGGCTTCAGCAATACGTAAACTGTGAATTTCCAGATGTTCAAGCTGGTTTTAGAAAAGGCAGAGGAACCAGAGAGCAAATTGCCAACATCTGCTGGATCATAGAAAAAGCAAGAGAATTCCAGAAAAACATCTATTTCTGCTTTATTGAGTATGCCAAAGCCTTTGACTGCGTGGATCACAATAAACTGTGGAAAATTCTGAAAGAGATGGGAATACCAGACCACCTGACCTGCCTCTTGAGAAACCTGTATGCAGGCCAGGAAGCAACAGTTAGAACTGGACATGGAACTACACACTGGTTCCGAATAAGAAAAGGAGTATGTCAAGGCTGTATATTGTCAGCCTGCTTATTTAACTTCTATGCAGAGTANTAACATGTTTTTTATTAAGGGAAACTAACTTACAGAGAAGTTTGGCTGAGAATAGACAACTGTTAAGGTCCTTTGTTGTACAGAATCCTGTGCTTTAATAAATCATGATGTTGTAATACAAAAAAAAAAAGAAAGCTGAGCACTGAAGAATTGATGCTTTTGAACTGTGGTGTTGGAGAAGACTCTTGAGAGCTCCTTGGACTGCAAGGAGATCCAACCCATCCATCCTCAAGGAGACCAGTCCTGGGTGTTCATTGGAAGGACTGACACTGAGGCTGAAACTCCAATACTTTGGCCACCTCATGCGAAGAGTTGACTCATTGGAAAAGACCCTGATGCTGGGAGGGTTTGGGGGCAGGAGGAGAAGGGGACGACAGAGGATGAGATGGCTGGATGGCATCACCCACTCATTGCACATGAGTTTGGGTGAACTCTGGGAGGTGGTGATGGATAAGGAGGCCTGGCATGCTGCGATTCATGGGGTCGCAAAGAGTCAGACACAACTGAGCGACTGAACTGAACTGATGGATTTTTCAGAAGCCTTAAAGAGTCCTAGATCAGAGTTTGAGATATCCTGCTGAAGATTACAATTTCCATTGACTGATGGAAACTGGCTGGGTTCAGAGAGGGCATGAAAGAGACCTGAGAAGGGAGAAGAGAGAAGGGCTTGGTTCCTGCCATTCTACCTGCACCTTCTCTTAGATCTTTCCAACATCTCACTCTCACAGAACCTGTTTCCAGCAGCAACTAGCCTCCAGTCTGCAGCTTACAGCCCGCCATTCAGTCCTGCAGAGACCATGGTGATGTTGAAAGAGGTCTGCCTTCCAGGGCTGTGGGCTCCGCCCTGAGTTCCTGAGCTACCAGAGCCTGTCAGGAAGGATCCTCTGCACAGGAGTCTGATGGTCACCATCTGCCAGGCAAGATCCCCCACCTTCAAACTCTGCCTTCCGGCTCAAGAGATCCTCCTTCGTAGCTTCTGGGTTTGATGACTCCACCCTGGGAGAGGCATATGCTTCCTGTGGTTGTACCTCCGCATGCCTCAGTGTTCATCTTGCTTTTCAAACTCTCCAACACTGTTTTACCCATTTCCTATTTCACATTCCCTAAAGTAACATAGTGAGATTTCTGTTTTCCTGACTTTGAGGAGAGTGACATACTTAGTGACAGGTAGTAATGCATTAAAACCTACACCTAATAAGAGACCTAAACATCTCTATGGTGACAAAATTGAATTAAGTATCTAAGAGGAAAATTAATACTCTGAGGTTACAAATCTAAAAATGTGAAAGAATACTGGTAATTTGAACAAGTGATATTAAATACTCTGTTTTCTAGACATAACTGCCTTGTGACTACTGATATATGATATATGATACATGGTATATGATATATGATATTATATATATTCCAGTCATTTAAAAGAGCACTTTCTTAAATTTTATGGAAGTACCTCTTAAAATTATTACCTAAAACATAGACTTCTAAGACACTGTAATGACAAGTGATGTATAATGATAAAGTATATTTTCTCTAATGTTTAGTTGCACAATCTTAGTTTGAAAAGATAAATCCTGCAACAAAGGTAAGTTCTAAGCAAATCATCTCATCTTATAGAGAACTTATACTGACATTGCCCTTTGAGGTTTTTGCATTATATAGATTTTTAGTAAATACTTGGACTTACCACTTGAGAGGAGAGCAGGCTTACTTTTTACCATTGGACTAGAATGAGGAAACTTGTTGCTAAATGACATGAAAAGGTGTGTTGTGAAATCATCAGGAAGCTCAGCTTCCAGGAACGTCTTCATAAATAGCTTGAAACCTTCAAAATCTATTGTCTGAAAAAAAATTTAAATATATATTTTAAGACTCGGCCAATGTTAAGATTGTTGCAGCGTTCAAGAGCATTAGCAGGAGAAATGATCTCAAACATTCTTACATCCAAGTCTACAAAAGGTAGGTAACTCTTTGAGAAATAAACTAGGCAATCCTACACTGACACTGGTGATTAGATTTAGATGTCTTACCTGCAGCAATGGAGCTTTCCAGTCTGGCATCCCTATTTCCACAGTGTCTGTGTGGCCTTAAAAACTTTACTCTTTGAAAGTTAATTTCCTCCTCTGTAAACTGGGGAGAATAGTCACAATTCCATGGAATTATGATGATTAAATCAGAAAACTACATGAAGGTGCTGATGCAGAATCAAGAACACAGCATGAACACAGAAAGGTATCCCTCTTATCTCCTTTCTTTGTCTCTAATAATAAATACTGTTTTCAACCACTGGAGAAAGTGGTTAACATGAAAGTTTTACCTTAACACCAAGACCAATGGATATAAAATACTAAAGTGAAATTCTAAATCTTCCTAGGCAATTGTCAAAGAAATCTATTTCAAGATCTCTGCCCACTCATTCTCAGGGCAGAGCTATAAAAGAGCTGACATTTGCACGCAAAGAACCATTGCTACACTGAGAATCTCCATGTCCACTTAGGGACATGGTGATGGGCGCTACCTTCTATTCTCAAGTTCATGGGAGAATTTCACAGGAGCTACTGAGAGAGCTTGCTTTCGTCAAGCAGATGAGAACAGTGGACCAAGATCTGACTCCTGCCTGGGAAACTGAGAACAAGGGTGCAGGTACTTTAGGGCCAAGACAGGACAATGGTATTCACTGGGCTTGGCCAACTCTCCTTGTCACCGCAGGAACACTCATGCATAAATGTTGCCTGGGAAATAGATGTAGACCTCAAGGAAGAGAAGGCCCCTGGAGTTCTGTTGGATACTATCTACTAGGCCATTTGAAGGGACTAGGAGACTTACAGAGAAGAAACTGAAATGAAGCCATATCTGTCCAGATAAGAGGACTGCAAGTGCTATAGGCCTCATAGGAAGCCCTTAAAAGGCTTCTTTTTTCTTACCAATTACTTCAATATAATGGAGATGAAACTAAAAATAAGGCAAAAAAACCTACCAATTTTTTAAAAACTCCTGGCAGATGAAAATAAACTTAATTCCATAAACTGCAAATTTTGGATACAAAAAGCTTATTTTTTCTTATGTAAAATTATTGGGATATGGTGGTAGGGAATGACCAATTTTATCACTGTACTATTTCGAATAAACCTAAAATGGAATAAAACATATAAGGATATCAATATGAGAAAGTACATTTTTGCAGATTAGATCATATAACATTTAACTATATATACTATGTATACTTTTGTACCAAATATTATCTCAAGCCAATATGAAAAACACTTATTTTGTTTATTGATGGTTCTAAGATCCTGTCTGCAACTTAATCTGACATTTTTAATTAAGTCTTGTTTTGCTTATTCATTCTCAGCAGGGCACTTCAAATATTTATATATATATATGTGTGTGTGTGTGTGTGTGTGTGTGTGTATATATATATATATATGGCAGTGGTGGTTTAGTTGCTAAATTATCTCTGACTCGTGCAATCCCATGGACTGTAGCCTGCCAGCCTCCTCTGCTCATGCAATTCTCCAAGCAACAACACTGGAGTGGGTTGCCAGGGTGGTGGTAAAAAGACTTCATTTATTTCCATGTTCAATGAATCGTCACCACTGCGGAATATTACAAATTCTACTAGTAGTTCAGTTCAGTCTCTCAGTTGTGTCCCACTCTTTGTGACCCGTGGACTGCAGTCTACAAGCAGCCTGAATCACAAAACTAAATCTATGAATAACATGAATATTTAAAGAATAGGATCAGTCAGCGAAGTACTTTCAGAAAGCATTTGCTACAACAAGTGAAGAAGGGAAGCAGGAGTTAATTCAAAAAGTTATAGGAAATTTGTGTGATAAACATATTCACAAGTATCATGATTAATATTAAAGTTACTTATAGGATCTCTTCTCTCTGTACTCTTTGGTAAGTCAGCATTATGGCTGGAAACATAACAGATGATAGAAGCATGGTCTTGAAGTCAGACTCCTTGGATCAACTCTTGACCCAACACTATCCAGCTATGTGACAGTGGGCAATTTATTAATCCCTCTGTGACTCAAGTTCTTCATCTATATTAACAGTCTCTTAGTTTGTTAGGAAAAATTCCCAACAATATTGGAAGAATGAACCTTAAACCAAATCAACATAAATGTTCCCATTTGCATTGAATAGATCATTACAGAGGCCACTTTTCTTTGTTGTTGGGCATTTTTGCTTGTTCGTTATTTGCTTTTCCTTTGTTTTTGCTTTTGAGAAATCTGGTAATTAAATGTGAACAAAGGACTATAATTACTGAATTTTTTCCTCTGGGTCTTCCTTTCCAGTAAGATTATATTTTAAAACAGAAGTCTTTCAAGTCAAGGGTTTAACACAGGAAAACAACAACAGCCAACCAACAAAAACAACAACCAGGACTTCAGAACAAAACAATTTTGTTTCATATTCCAACACCTCCACTCACCACCTGAGTGATTTGGGGCAAGACATGCATCTGCTCTTTTAAGGAAAACTCTGCCTCATCCCAAGTGTGTTTATGCCCTTTATAGAGCCCTACATCACCCACACAGAACATCCTTGAAATCGGTGCCTGTGATTTAATGATGAAAACCAGGAAAATAGCCAGTCCAAAGGGGAAAAAAAAAGTGAACTTAATGTATGACATCTCTCTTAATAAGGAATACATTTCTCCTTGATACTTTGTTTTTCAGGTCTCAGGAAAACTTTTTTGAACTTGCTCCAGTGTTGTAGCTCTCCCTTACTCAGGAAGCAAAAAAAATAGCTTATTTTTATTATCTGACACCTCGATACCTTAATTTCCTCCATATAAGATGAACCATTCAGCAGTGCTGCCTCAACATAATAATAAATTGATGTAAAGCACTGAACGTACCCTTGGGCATCAAGGATGTAAAAGAAATAAAATAGTTTAAAAAAGAAAAGTGAATAAATAAAAAGAAGCACTGATTTGAAGTTAGACTTTTATAACCTTAATTTGCCCTAGTCTATTGATTCAGAAAATTAGAAAATTCATTGCATTTTTCCAAATTTAATCCAGAGTTTTTGTGTCTTAGATATTGTGCTGTAATTGTTCTGGGTCAGGCAACATTGGCAAATGATTGCCTTCAGGAAGCAAGCCTTTAAAAAGAGATTAACTAACTTTAAAATAACTAAAAGCCTTTCATAAACATAAGAATAGAATAAAAATTTCCTTAGTTCTTAAATGATTTCCATAAGATGATATCATCCTATTTATGACTGAAGTTTTAGTGATGATGTCAACTTCTTCCTCGAGCTTCTTTACGGTGTTGTTAGGAGCAAACTTCCTTTCTCTTACATTTCCTGTCATTACACACAGCTTGCTGCTGCTGTGCTGCTAAGTCGTTTCAGTCGTGTCCGACTCTGTGCAACCCCATAGATGTCAGCCCACCAGGCTCCCCCGTCCCTGGGATTATGCAGGCAAGAACACTGGAGTGGGTTGCCATTTCCTTCTCCAATGCAGGAAAGTGAAAAGTGAAAGTGAAGTCGCTCAGCCATGTCCGACTTTTCGCGACCCCATGGACTGCAGCCCACCAGGCTCCTCCGTCCATGGGATTTTCCAGGCAAGAGTATTGGAGTGGGGTGTCATTGCCTTCTCCGTACACACAGCTTACAATGTTGTAAAACCCAAACTTCTTCAAAGCCAAAAGGCAGCTGCTTCAGTGTTTATGCTCATTGAGGAATTAATCTTCAATGCCTTTCCTGGTTAAGTCATTTACTTCTCATTAGCAAAAGATTTTCCAATCTTCTCTGTTTTCCAGAATATTAACACTTCCATACATTGATACTGTCTTCAATCTGTACATTTTTCTTATCTCACGATTTAGCAGAATATTTCCAAATTTACATCTCTTATTTTCTACTGCTGTCATGTAGCAATATTAGCATTGGTTTCTAAGATCGTGACCTTTAAATAGAATGAAATCATTTATATGCATAGCAATAGAAACACTAACGCAAAAAGCAGGATCAAACAACCAAATGAGTTCTCAAAAATCAAATTGGCTGGAAGTTCAGAGACACACAATCCAAATTATATTTAAGATTTTGAAAACTGTTTTTTCTTCTTTTTTTTTTTTTTTTTTTAACTTGAAGGAGCGGCCACAGACTATTTAGGGAGATAGAATCTCTAAAGAATACAAACTCGGGAAGCTGCTCAAAGCTTGCTGCCAAGCTGGCACAAATTCAAAACACATTTCTATGTGCCTTTCATTATTCTATCTGACCATCTGGATTCTTGATGTTTAAATTCCTGCTAATACTAAAGAAATAACTCTAGTATTCATCCAAGGAGATTCAAAGTGAATGAAAAGAAATGTCGTCACTCTATCATTAATTTATTTTGGTAGTTTCAGGATGAAGATTTTCTCATATTCAGCAAATGTACATTATGCATGCATCCACTTTGTACTGGGCTCTGTTCTAGGTCATGGGGTAACGATGTTACTGATACATGCAAAATCCTTCCATCAGGGGGCTTATCTTCTAATAAAGGGAATAAGAAAAAATAATAAATAGCTTAAATGTATAGTGTCTGAAGGTATTAAGCAGTGTGTACATATGTGCTAAGTCATATCTAACTCTTTGTGACCTTACGGACTCTAGTTCACAGTGCTTCTCTGTCCGTGGGATTCTCTAGGTAAGCATATTGGAGGGGGTTGCCACTGCCCTCTCTCCAGGGGATCTTCCCCATCCATGGATCAAACCCGCGTCTCCCGCTTTTCCTGCACTGCAGGTGGATTCTTCGCCCCCAGCACTACCACCGGGGAGCCCAATTACATGTTGTATAAGAAATAAAGAAAGAAGATACTTGTATAATTGGGGTGGTGCTTGTAGTTTCAAACCTGATGATTAGGAAATGAGAATCCGTTCTTTGAATAAATGAGGTGAGGGAGCAAGCTTCACACATATTTGGAGAAAGAACATCCAGAGAGATATAAACAGGTGGTGCAAATGTCCTGAGGCATTAAGATGTTCTTGTTTTAGAGGATTTTCTATAAGAGATACTGAAGAAAAGCAAGACACTAGAGCAGGACTGAGGAAGGACTAGAATTATAAAGAAGAGGTAAAAGACAGGATCTTTGGTGGTGTGTATATGGGGGCAGACTCTGTAAAAAATATTTTAGACCAACTTTCTGAGATTCTAAACACATAATTTTGATATTAAAATATTTTCAGAAAAGAAAATCTACATTTTAAATGTCTCATTGCTTATGCTTATCAGAAGGCAATGGCACCCCACTCCAGTACTCTTGCCTGGAAAATCCCATGGACGGAGGAGCCTGGTGGGCTGCAGTCCATGGGGTCGCTAGAGTTGGACACGACTGAGCAACTTCACTTTCACTTTTCACTTTCCTGCACTGGAGAAGGAAATGGCAACCCACTCCAGTGTTCTTGCCTGGAGAATCCCAGGGACGGGGGAGCCTGGTGGGCTGCCGTCTATGGGGTGGCACGGAGTTGGACACGACTGAAACGACTTAGCAGCAGCAGCATTACTGAAATTGATTCTGCAATAGACTGTACATTGCTTCAGACTTCAGAGCACTCCTCGATAGTCTCCTACACCACCATGGAGAAACTCCCGTCAAAGAGAAAGAGTGAAACTCTGAATTTCACAATGGATATTTAAAACTTAGTTTTGGCAAATGGAATTATCTTCACTACCTCAGAAGTACACAATTTATTAATTGTACCAGTCTTTACTTAAAACTAACATTTATTAAGTCTCACAGAGAAAAATAGACATGTGTTTTTCAGTAAAAGATGGCAAATGGCAAGAATAACGAACAATGATACTCTAAATTATTTTAGTAATTATGAAATGCACATAATAGATTAGAAAAATTTTAAGTGGGTTACTTTTATTGTGATTTTCAGTATATCTTGGGATCAAGAGTCTGTANTCAAGAGTCTGTATCCAACTAAATTTTGTACTTCAGCTGAAATCTACTCTTTTAAAAAATTTTTACTGGAGTATAGTTGATTTACAAAGTTGTGTTAGTTTCAGGTGTATAGCAAAGTGAATCAGTTATCCATATACATATAAACACTCTTTTTAGGTTCTTTTCCCATATAGACCATTGCAGAGTATCGAGCAGAGTTTCCCTATGCTAAACAGTAGGTTCTCATTAGTTATCTCTTTTATACATAGTTTATATATATATAAAAACATATGTCAGTCCAACATTCCAATTTATCCCTCCTCTTCTAACCTCCTTAACCATGAATTTGTTTTCTACACCTGTGGCTCTATTTCTGTTTTGTGGACAAGTTCATTTGTACCCTTTTTTAAAAATAGACTCCACCTTCATCTCGTAGGACGCTGTCTTGCCTATGTTTCAGTGTTGTCACTAAAACTGGTGTGAGTTATTACTGAACCACCCACCAAATGCTCTAAAAGTTATTTCTCCTCAAAAACTAAAACAGAATAAAGATTTTGTGAATAACCATGCATCTGTAAGTTTTTAAGGATTACATACTTGCATCTTCAAGGAGGGAGATAGGAAGGCAGTTCAAGAGGGAAGAGACATATGTACATCTATAGCTGATTCATGTTGATGTCTGAGATAAAATAACAAAATTTTATAAAGCAATTATCCTTCAATGAAAAAAATAAATTAAAAAAATTACCAAATGAGTCTCTTAATGCAGATATGTGTACAGGCAGAATTACAAGTATATCTTGTTTCCTGCTAGACTATAAGATACAACACAACTCTGCACCACAGAGTGCTTAACATAATTCTTTTACATTGCAGGTTATCATGGTATATTTGAAATACGGACACTGGAATAGCATAAACAAAGAAAGAAGCACAATTTCACTTAATACCTCTTTGTATGACATCTAGCAAGAAAGAAAACTGACTCAGGTAGGATGGTAAGAATTTATGAAGTAGAATAAATGCAAAAAGTTTTTGATCAGGAATATATTGTTTTAATAAATCTCAAATGAGATTATTTTAAAGCATGATAGCATATGGATATATATGTAATATTGTAGCAAATTAAAATAAAACTAAATCAACAAAACTATTGATAACAATATAACAACAAATTAGGAATGATTTCAAATTCATATTATCCTAAAAATTATCTTCTTTCTAATCCATCAAGGCCCAAATATGTCTGGGTTATTATTGGGAGAAACATCAAGATGACAAGGTGTAGAAGACATATCAGGAAACCCTCAGCTAGCATGTGAGAGTGAGGGATTGAGAGTCTACAGGGGGGTCAGGGAACTCATTGATTATTTTCAGGACTTAAGAATTCCTTAGAAGTTTAGCGTTAGTCTCTCAGTCATGTCTAACTCTGTGACCCTATGGACTGTTCCGCCAAGCTCCTCTGTTCATGGGATGCTCCAGGCAAGATTTCTGGAGTGGATTGCCCTTCCCCTCTCCAGAGGATCTTCCTGACCCAGGGATCAAACCTGGGTCCCCTGCATTGCAGGCAGATTCTTTACCATCTGAGCTACAGAGAAGATTCCCTAGTTGAAGTATTTTGCCAGCCATTTGTAAAATATATTTAATTGCTTGATACTTCTTGGTAGCAAAGATCATCTTGACCGTTTCCATTTCTTCCGCATGTCCAGATACAAAGCAGGTAAAAGTGAAAGTGTTAGTCGCTCAGTAGTAGGCTCTGTGCAGCCCTATAGACTGCAGCCCACCAGGCTCCTCTGTCCATGGGATTCTCCAGGCAAGAATACTCGAGTGGGTTGCCATGCCCTCCTCCAGGGGGTCTTCCCAACCCAAGGATCAAACCCAGGTCTCCCACATTGCAGGCAGATTCTTTACTGTCTGAGCCACCAGGGGAGCCTAAGAATACTGGAATGGGTAGCCTATCCCTCGCCAGTGGATCTTCCCAACCCAGGAATCAAACGGGGGTCTCCCACATTGCATCTGGATTCTTTACCAGCCCAGCTACCAGGGAAGCCCCTATTTTTCCTTAAACAAATAAACAAGATCACCTGAAGTTCCCAACATCACTTTTTCTCTGATTTTTAACTTTTATATGAATTATTTAATAAATGTTATAAAAAAAAATGAACGACCATCTGCAAGTCTTCTTTGGAGAAATGTCTGTTTAGGTTTCTGCTCACATTTTGATTGGCTTGTTTGTTTTTCTGGTATTGCGTTGCATGAGCTGCTTGTATATTTTGGAGATTAATCCTTTGTCAGTTGTTCCATTTACTATTATTTTCTCTCATTCTGTCTTTTCAACCTGTTTGTAGTTTCCTTTGCTATGCAAAAGCTTTTCAGTTTAATTAGGTCTCACTTGTCTATTTTTGGTTTTATTTCCATTACCTTAGGAGGTGGGTCATAGAGGATCTTGCTGTGATTTATGTCATAGAGTGTTCTGCCTATATTTTCCTCTAAGAGTTTTATAGTTTCTGGTCTTCCATTTAGATCTTTCATCCATTTTAGGTTTATCTTTGTATATGGTGTTAGGAAAAAAAAAGAAATGAAAGAGTAACCTATACAGAATGTTTACTACATGTCAAAGCTAGTGCTTATCTTCAAATTAAAGAGAGTTACTAGCATATTTTTCAAATTATTTAAGCTTCTTTTAGCAGCTCATCTGTAGAAAAAGCAATTAGTATAATTATATTTTATATATTCTAAATATTTACCTATTTTCAAATTTCTGTATATTTATTACAGAACATTAAGGGAGAAATGGATCATTTGTGACATGTTGACTGTGACAGATATCACCTAGTCACTTTAAGCAGTTAAATCATTAAGCTTGCAATTTACGATAAGATGTGGCAGATGGTCCATTCTCAAATTCTAAATATTTTCACAGATATAAAACAGTGTGTTTTTTTGGAAACGATGAGATTTGCTCCTCAGTTCAATTACTAGAAACCTGCAAGGAGTTTTTCAAATTGATTTGTTTAATTATGACATAACTAATTAATCTCACAAGGAGCTATGCAAATATTTTCTCAAATTTTTGGACATGGTCCATTCCATGTGAGAGCAATTCTTGGAGTATCAAGGGCATAAAAACTGAGGCCACATGTTGAAATAAAAGTTACAAAGTATTTCAACCATAAGTTATACATAATCAAAATCAGATTAATGACAAGATGATAGTAGGCATTTTATTCTTTCATTTCATGGTATGTTTTCAGAACTGTGTTCTGGCTATAAGTTTGATAAGAGGAGGAGATGACTGAAAGTGTGTTGATAGCAATAGGGTAGAAGTGAAGCAGAAATATTGGTAAACATGTTACATCCATTCCTTGCTAACTAACTGTCCTGGCATTTATGCAGTCGTGGGGGTGGGGAACAACAGACACCCTAACTCTACCACCGGGACAGCATTCTAGATCGCAACAAGGCTTGATCGGGGAAGCAAATCACATGACTTGGGCTCCACTCGTACCTTAGAAGGAAATCAATCGAGCAATGGAAAAAGACATCAGAGTCAGCGTGTTATACCTCCTAACTTTCTGGATGAGAAACACTGAGGCTGTGAGAAAACTGAGGTTCTAGGATTGGTTGGGATATCTCAGATATTCTTGGTTTTATCGTTTATATGTTCTCCAGAACTTTCATTGAAAGCCTGTTGATCCCTGCAATGGGACCAACAACCACTGCCTCAAAACAGCAGTGGAACACCTGTCAGACACAAGGGTTAAATATTCTACATCCACTTTAGAATGTTACCCTTTCAACAACTAAGCAGAGGCAATAGTCTCTTCATTTGATAGGTGAGCAAGCTGAGGCCAGGAGAGATGCAGCAGCTCGTCTAAGACCTGCTTGTATGTAGCAGACGTGGAATTTGAACTCAGTTCAGTTGGATTCCTAAGACTATATTTTCTCTATTACACTTCAAGGTGGTTTCTTTAATGGTAAAAGTTGAATTTGATTCTGGAAGGATAATTATAGCTTAAAATAGAAGGGTGTTTATCTTTGCTACTAATTATAATAGCATCAATATCCTTTTTAAAGACATTTAAAATATACATTAGGCAGCAACACTACAAAATGTAGGTTCTGAATTCCCAGGTTTCTTCTTAAGGGATTGAGGCAATTCACTTGTCTGAATATAAAGGGTATGCACATTAGCATAAACCCAGTACAGAGTACAGAGTACAAAGATAAGGTATACCCAGGGAGCTATAAAAAGTTAACTCAGCCTTGGGCCAAGAATCATCTACTGACAGGAAATGTAGAAAGAAAATCTTACACTCACAGGACAAGATAGACAAAAAACACAACGAGAGCAATTAGTGTGCACGCCTCATACGACTTTTTCCCTTGGGCTACCCTCAGCTTTCCACGTTGTTTATACTCTGCAACTGAATGGCTTCCCTGCTAAACTGCATCCAGAACAGAGACTGAACAAGGAATAGGAAGGAGGCAGCTCGCTAGGCTGACCCCATACAGAGACAGGCTCAGCTGCCACCGGTTTTCAGACAGCCCAGAGCGGGAAGGCAAGTTGTGTGGGATGGTGTGTTTGCGGACCAAAATACACAACAAATGCCCTCCAGAAGCTAGAGCCGGCTTCATAAAAACAACTGCTTATTCTGAAGTGGTGGTTGTTGTTTAGTTGCTAAATCATGTCAGACTCTTTTGCAATCCCATGAAATGTTGCCCACCAGGCTCCTCTGTCCGTGGGAGTTGCAGCCTAATAACATAAACCTCATGGAAACTGCCCTTGGGGGAGCTAGTAGGTTTCCTGAGAGGTCAGGTCTGAAAGGGGCTAGTAACAATTATCACCACCAGTGAATTTCCATTTCAGCTGTGTTGCAGCCTAGAAGAGTGTAATACATAGGGTCAGCATCTAAGTCAGTCAAGTTCATTCTGATGTAATCAATCATACTGGAACATGTCAGGGACGAAACTACAGTGCATGCTGTCATTGAAACAACATGGAAACTAGCAAATAAGAAGCAGCTAGTGCATTTTTCTCCAAAACTCTAGACAGAGTTTCTAATGTGTAGCCATGCTTAAAAGCAAATGGACTACATGATGACCTTTCATCCAGCTTGTTTCACTTTTTCTATTGCATACTCAATGCTTCCATTTCATTTAGTTTGTTTTCCAATTTCTCTATCTCTTCTTTTTTTGATGTTCTTTCTAAGCCTTAATCAAGCATAGAAAAAAGCCTTTTCTTTTGTGTATTATGTATAATATATATATTTTAGAAAACATGAATTTTTTCCTAGCTAAAATTTTTATTACATTTTGACTCCATTTGTTTGACTTACTATGAATAGAATGCTAGATTTCTAATTTAAAACAATAGATACACAACAAGCAAAAAAGGCTAAATGTATAGCACAGGGAACTATAGCCAATATCTTGTAATAATCTATAGTGGAAATCATCTGAAATGGAATATGTGTGCATATGTATAACTGAACTGTGTACCTGACACGTTATAAGTCAACTATACTTCAATAAAATATAAATATTAATAAAAAAAATAAGCAGCTAATACATACCTAGTATGGTCCAAGGGAGACAATATGGTTTTAGACAGCTCGTGCATTTTATTAATAGTAAAATCGCATGCACACATTCCTACTGGGACATAAACATCCATTCAGAGAACTCGACAATGTATTGTAATTCTGTGCATCCAACTGAACTGTGGACCTAAAACCTCCTTTACGAAATGGATATGACTAAGAGACAGCAGTTGAAACCACACATGGGTTTACTCCTCTTCCCAGGAGGGTGAAAATCAAGAGCTTTTCATTCATATTTTCCTCACATATGCTAATAGCACTGTAGGCCAATCAAAAGTTCTTATCAATTGCATTTAAATCCTATTGTTAAATCTCTCATCATAATTAATAATTTAAGGCTTTCATTAAATAAATCTTTTTACCAGAGCCTGACGATATTTTGGTGAAATTAGAAAAATTAAGCTCAAGAGTCTTTGGACAAAACTGAAGCCTGCACTCTGGACCCTTTTTGATTCTATTAAGGTATAGTTTCTCTGATTGAGAAACCTGAACAAATATCAATCACTTTTATCTTTATAAGTATTACAGTTAATCTTATACATGCATCTCACTGGTACAAAAGTATAGCTCAGTGATATGGATGAGAAATTCATAGCTCACATCAAAATAAAGAAAGAAAAGACAGATTTTAATAGAAAAGAAAATGTCTTACTTGATTAAGAATGTCTTGTTTCTGTGCATGCAAGGGAAGAAAGAATACATGTGTTAATGTAAGATAATTTATACTCATCATCTCATATTGCTGATAATGTAACTACAAAGTCAAGTTTACAGATTGATTTGAAAACACACTTTAGATGCATGGGTCTCATAATGTGGTTCTGAAATAGCTTCAGCATCAACTGGGAAACTGATAAAGAGAAATTTTTGAACTCCATTCCAGAAACTAAAGTGGGGAGTCAGCGAACTATTTTCAGAAGAGCCCAGATGATTCTGATGCCAGCTAAAACTTGAGACTCATTGAAAAGATCAATCTTAGAATGTAATAAGCAAACAGTTCTAATTGACTTAGGAAAATATAATGAATATAATGAACAACACATACAGTATAATGGAAACCTTCTAGAGAAGAATATGAAAATAGAATATATAAAGGTATATTTGATTATATTTATTCCCCACTTCTAATGATTCCTCTTGTTAGAATAACATGCCTAGCTTCTCTCCATCTCTTTAAAGGTAAATATTTAATTTCTCTCTCTATATGCCACTACTTAATTTCTTCCCATTGTTTTAGATGCCAACATAACAGTTCAATATGGAATTTGAAATCCAGAGGGAAATATTTACATTTTCAATGACAAACTGATGGTCATACTACAAAATTCTACTACTCTTATGAATCTATTATATCTGCAATGCTCTGACTGGTTTACTATGAACCTTCTCACTGAGAATGGATGGCCATTACAATCTACCTATAATGATAGGCTTTACATTGTTCACATCAGATTAGGTGAAACTAATAGGCATCTCTTACCTTGCTGGGTATGAGTTAGTAATAATTGGGTGCAATGGAACATACCATGCTCATACATAAGTTATGCCATTCAATGCATATGAAATACGTTTTCCTTCCCCTCATCCTTCTCATATCCCTTGGTTTTCCTTCTCATTCTAATGGCCTCATCAATTAAGTAAACAGGAAATATCTTAAACTGGGATTACACACATCTAGATTTTAATTATAGTTATTGTCACAAACCTAGATGGTACTTCTTGGGAAAAGCATTTTACTTTTCTTAAAGTGAGTTTCTTTATTTACCATCATATTTGGTTCTCTCAAGACATTTCTCAAGCTTTTATGCTTAAAACATCTTTCAAGCCATTGTTTAAATGTACATTTTATGATTCTGTCATTTATTTCCACATAGGAACTAAAAATAAATGATTCATCCATATATTACACTTAATATTCTCTGTTCACATAGACTAAAACAGATCACATTTTCATTCGATTAAGTTTGTATACACGGCTTTTATAATTCAGTAGCTCAAGTAAGTGATAACAAAAAGAATGCATCTACCCTTTAAGGAGCTTTACTTAGTAAAGGAGAAAATGATTTCAGAGAGATTTAGGTTGTAGTCTCTTTGAAAATACATTTTCCATGGATGATACAGACTATGTCTATTTTAGAAAGCAAAGTATTAGTCATTTACTATAAAGCATGACTAGATTAATCACTTTCCTAGTTTTTCTTATATAGCTGAACATTAATTAGGTACTCAACTATGCCTACTCGGAGCTCAACTTGACCAGTCAATAGAGAGTGATATTTTCACACATGTGAGTTGACAGTATGAATTATTTCCTACTATTGAGTAAACTTTTATAAACTTGATGAAGGTATGCACCAAACAGGATCTTTAGACCTTGAAGTTTTAATTCTAAACATTGAATCTAAATATTTAAATTAGATTTAAATATTTCCATTGATTTTTATAAAATACATACTAGTGTTTAAAAGATTCATAAAAACTTTAAATTTTTCTCCTGAAAGGAAAATACCCATCAACTTTAAAATTTGAGAGAGGCTTTACTCAAATTAGAGATAATTTTGAGTCTTAATAAGATCTAGCTTTTTGTTTTTCAACTGTTCATTATTTTAATAATGCATTTCAAGAGCAAATCTGCGCAGTTATGGAGAGGTATTACGTTACTGAGAAGGCTGACATCATATGCGTCTAATAATGAATCTAGTAATTACCTCAATAAATCCAGTTATCAGTCAGATTAAGTCCTGAGAGTCCTTTAAATAAGAAATAATTGAAGCAAAAAGTCTGTTTGCAAACAAGACCACATTCCAAATGAATTTATAGAT
Source organism: Redunca redunca (assembly GCA_006410935.1). Lineage (NCBI taxonomy): Eukaryota > Metazoa > Chordata > Mammalia > Artiodactyla > Bovidae > Redunca > Redunca redunca. The sequence continues at coordinate 188,178 of SJYQ01000473.1, forward strand.
GACAACTATCTTTAGGGAGAAAAAACTGGTTCTCTCTCTGTACATAAATAGGTACATGCAGGTTTTCAACTATGTTGAAATGTAAATAATTACTGAATTTTGGAGGTCTTGTAACAATTCAGTAAAGCTGTCATTTTTACCTTTTCAACCCTGCTTTCTTGGTCTTTGAGATTTTCAGTTCTACAAATTTACCTGCCAACATTTTTTTTTCCTCTCTCTCTAAAGATCTAGGAAAATAAAATCTGAGCAGAATGAGGGCAAATATGTGAATTTTCCCCTATGATATAGGCAAATGGAAATGACTTTAAGTTGTCTATTTTCTGCATCATTTGTAGGTGCTAAACATTAACTTTATTTTTTAAAAAAATGAATTTCAGGTTAAAAAGTTTTTAAAAGTATAGTTATGTATTGGAATGCAGACAGAATAAAAATATAAAAGGAAAAAGAGTAATTATTATAATNGACAAAATAAAAATATAAAAGGAAAAAGAGTAATTATTATAATAAAAATAGTATGTATTGAAAATACTAAAAGGAGGTCAGAATTTAAAGATGGGGTTTTGACTAAACCATTAGTTCTATAACCCCCAGAGAAGCAAAATGTTAAGGATAGCCAAGACCTGTAATTTTGTAAACATTCAAAACCATAATTACAATGATAACAAAAGCCAAATCACATTTTATTCAGCAAACAAATCTGTCGAAATACCTAGATAATATATCCAGGTAAAAGAGTTCTGGGCAGTTTGTTTTAACTCCCATACAACCCAACTATCTGGGCAGTTTAACTCCCATAAAACCCAACTATCACTTGGTAAAGTTGCAAAAGAACTTAGAGCAATGGTGATCAAACATTTACTATGTAGCATTTCTCAGCTAACATAAAAGACAAGGTTATTAACAAATAGGAAGAGAAAGGCATTCATTTAAGAAAGGGGTTTCAAAGCAATTGGACAGTACATCAAGTTTTTATAGGGAAAAAATTTCAGGGACTCAAAAGCTTACTGGTACCAGACAAAAACAAGATAAGGAGAATAAATTCCTCTCTTTGTATCAAAGCTTGCTTTTTAAAGTAATAGATCACTTATATCCATCACAGAATTTTTCTTCAGTCAAGGCACCACTTCCTGCCCCGATGCTGACTTAACATTAAGTAGGTCTTAGAGAGAGTCAGACACACTTTCTCTCTTTTTCTATCTAAAAATTTTTTCTGACTTTTAGGAAAAGAACCTAGCATATATTATAGATAATCTATACACTACCAAGCATACAATATAGAAATGTAATTTTCAATAGCAAAAAATTTTTGGATGAAAATAAGCAGTACACCATTTAATGTGTCTTCCAAAATAGCATCTCATTATGAACTTCATTTTGGATATGAATATATATTTCCAAGAACTCTTCATTAAGAAATCCCCCTCCAAACATCTACATGAAGCTTAAATAAAGAAAAAAAAAAAGGCTTTACCCCTTCAGGATTATACTTTGCAAGCACACCATTACCATGGAATTCTTCAAGTACATCTTTTAATTTCTTTGTAGAATCTATAAGAAATAGAAAACACATTGTTTATATCTGCTAGTACGCTTGCATAACCCAGTTCAGAAACACAGACTTCTTAAAATATAAATAAATACCACCAGATACTAAATTTTAAGATAAATATGCAAAACATTCTTTATCATTTTTGAAGCGATATTTAATTAGAAAAGGCAATCACACACACACACACACACACAAAGAAAGAAATGGGAATTTTCTGGTGGTCCAGGGGTTTGGGCTCAGTGCTTTCACTGTTGGGCCCAGGTTCAATCCCCAGTCAAGGAACTAAGATCCAGTAAGTTGTGTTTGTGGCAAAAAAGAAAGAAAAAAAAAAGAAAGAAANTTTGGGCTCAGCGCTTTCACTGTTGGGCCCAGGTTCAATCCCCAGTCAAGGAACTAAGATCCAGTAAGTTGTGTTTGTGGCAAAAAAGAAAGAAAAAAAAAAGAAAGAAAGAAAAAAGAAAAGAAACAGAAGAAAACATGTTCTGTCCAAAAATGGGGCCACTGTCTATTACTATATGAATTAATATGCAAATAATGAATCGGTAGCATGTTTTTCCCCTTTCTTTTCTTTATAACATTTAAGTGAATGATATAGTTTAAAAAAAATAAAAGAAAACCTAGCTATTCTTTGTTGAACTTTACCATACACAGTGCATTTTCCATATATCACTCCATTAACTAAAAATAGCCCTGCTGGATAAATAAGAAAAATAGGATCCATTCAGAAGCAAAATATACATCTTAGTATTTTTCAGGAGAGAATTTTCTAAATATCCATAAGGCTCAATTTACCTTATGTCAATTAAGAAAAAAAGTTTAGATATGCTACCAAAAGTATTTTAAATTATGATTTTCCAAAATGTTTATACTTTTCAGGAGTTTCATCATATTAAGATGGTAACAAAAGAATTGAATTAACACAGGAAATTATGTCATGAAAGATCACAATTATGAGCTTAAAAATTATATATAAATGTTATAAAAATGTATGTAGCAATCTGCTAACATAATGTTATCAATCAAAATACAATTTTGACCAAGAAATCTAAGAATTACAATATATTTAAAGCAGAAAGTTATACATATTCAATCAAGTTTAAATAACAATGATAAAATGAGCTTGAAACTGAAATGTGGGAAATAAGTAGATTTTTAGTTTTCTATTAGGGGATAGGGAATGGATACTATTTCCCAGCACTTGAATATAATCCTTCCTGCCTACCCTCAAAATTCGGTTATATTTGAATCACCATAAAACACTTTCCAGTTCCCAAAACAACTAATTTACAAATAAGCTTTTGAAAAACTCTTAGAAAACTCACTCTTAGATGCCCATTAAATGCATCATGCTTATATTTTACAAATTATACTTTTATTTGGAATTTAGAATTTTCTTTATATTGCAAATTGTGTTTAGTTTTAAGTGTAAGTGATTGTACTTTTTTACTGTGATAAAATTCACAGAACATAAACTTAACACTTTAACCATTTTAAAGTATACAAGTCACTGGTTTATTAGTATATTCATAACACTGTGTAGCCATCACCACCATCTACTTCCAGAATATTTTCTTCACATCAAAAAAGAAACCCATATTCTGGACATTTCATAGGAAAGTGATCATATAAGGCATTGTCTGTGTGTTTGACTTCTTTCATTTAGCATAAGGTCTCCAAGGTTAATGTATGTTATAGCACATGTCAGTACTTCATTCCTCTTTACAGCTAAAAATATTACATTTTATGAATATACCACTTTTCATTTTTTATTCATCAGCTCATATACAATTGAGTTTTTTCCATGAATAAAAATGCTACAAACATTCACATATACATGTTTTTATTCAAATATATGCTTCAGTTCTTTGGGTGTATGCCTAAGAGGAGAATTGCTGGGTCATATGGTAATTCTATGTTTAAAGTTTTGAGGAATTGCCAAACAGATTTTCACAGGGCTGTACTATTTTACACACCTACCAGCCACATATGAGGGTTCCATTTTTCTTATCTTTGTCAATACTTGCTATTTTTTAGTTTTTGTCCCTTGGATTGCAAGGCGATCCAACCAGTCCATCCTAAAAGAGATCAGTCCTGGGTATTCATTGGAAGGACTGATGCTAAAGCTGAAACTCCAATACTTTGGCCACCTCATGCAAGTTGACTCATTGGAAAAGATTCTGATGCTGGGAGGGATTGGGGCAGGAGGAGAGGGGGACGACAGAGGATGAGTGACTGGATGGTATCACCAACTTGATGCACATGAGTTTGAGTGAACTCCAGGAGTTGGTGATGGACAAGGAGGCCTGGCATGCTGCAATTCATGGAGTCGCCAAGAGTCAGACACGACTGAGCAACTGAACTGAACTGAAGGATAAAATGATTATGATTTGTACTGGAGTAGTCATTTACTAAAGACTAATGATCTTCAACATCTTTTCATGTGCTTATTGACCATCTGAATATCTTCTTTAAAGAAATGTCTCTTCAAGACTTTTGGCCACTTTTAAGTGGACTGTTTTGTCTTTTGGCTGAGATTCTCTGGTGTGAGGGTTTGTGTGTGCATACACTATAACATGCTTAAAGCCTGTGCAGCTTTCTATAAATAATTTTTTTCATTGTATATTTTGCTAGCAATTTCCATACTGTGCTCCAGGTTAAATTGCTTTATTGTGTCCCTTGCTAGATTGTAGGTGACCCTAGAGAAGAAAATGAACATTTTTATTTTTGATCAACATTCAATTTATTACAAAGCTGAAACAATAGAATTGCGATAAATATTTGGATTGAAATGATCAGAGCTATTCCTAAAATACAACAAATTACAGTAATTGGTTTGACATGCACCTTGGCAGAAGTGAAGCGAAGTGAAGCGAAGTGAAGTGAAGTCGCTCAGTCGTGTCCGACTCTTTGGGACCCGGTGGACTGTAGCCCACCAGGCTCCTCCGTCCATGGGATTCTCCAGGCAAGAGTACTGAAGTGGGTTAGAAACTTATACTATTTCAGAGACCAGGTGCTATGTTAAAAAGAATAAAAAGCTGATTCTTTATTCTCAAATCCTTCTCTGTAGATAATAAAGGCACTAGTCTAAGTTAAGACAAAACCTTTTACTTCCTCTTGCTTATAGATTTAGGTGTATAACCTTCTGTACGTACCTACAGAGACATACACATATATAGACATACATATATTGATGTGTACAAACTAGAACAATCCTAATAGAATATATCCCAGTGGACTATTTTAACCACAGCTTGGCTCCATAATAAAACTGAAGGGAAAAAAGAAAAAGTTGGTTTCTGATACACAGGCCTTACAGAGAACTTTAGAGATACCACCTGCAGATGGGCTTTTCATTTTAAGCATGCACAGAAATGAAAAACACATTCAGTAATCATTTATAAATGCCCCAAGAGAAGACAACAGCCTTCAGATTTTTTCTTGTCACTTTTTAACAGCTTTCTGGTCATAGTTCACCCTGGAATAGTTTTAGAGGGAGACCACTAAGAACAAACTAATGAATTAAAAGCCAAAATCTCTATTTTGATGACTGCATTTTCCATGATCTGAGGCTCAGTGATGATCAGGGTCTGGGACAATTTAAGAAGCTCTGATTCATATTCAGATGAATCACCATCAACTCAACTTGTACTCCTCTTCCAATTCTCAAGTTCCATTTTTAACGTCTTGACATCTGAAGTTTACCCACAATCCAATCCCCACTCCATAATCTAGTTTAGAACCTGGAACCTTATCTTGCTCTTCTATTCATGTCCCAGGAACTCCTCTTGCATCCAATCTTTCAAAGTCCAAACTTGACTTTTCTAGCCAACCTTCTATAGATAGAGATTTTGGTACGGAATATCAAAACATTCCAGATATCTTGTCTTAGCCTCATGCTTTTTAAACAGAATTCTCTTATGTAAATTATCTACACATCTGCTTGGATTCCCAAATTGTGCTAGACTGTGAAATACCTACTGCTGTGTGCTAAGTGCCTTTATAGAAGAATTACATACTAACTTATTTTGTGTATCAGTTGCTTTTCTGGATTTCACCCTATTCCCTATAATCATAAATATTGCTAACTTTTTGCTTATATCAACTGTAAATCATGTCTGTCTAAAACAATACTGGGCAGGAATTCCCTGGTGGTCCAGTGGTTTGAACACTAGCTTAAACTGCAGGGAGCATGAGTTCCATACCTGGCCAGGGAGCTAAGATCCCACAGGCCACATGGCACCTCCAGAAAACAAAACAAACCAACAAAAAAATGGAGCAGCAAAGAGAAGAAAGGATGCATAGCTGCATTCATCCTACCCTCTAGCAGAAGATATACCAAGGAAGTGACGCCTAGATGAACAGATAGTAGCCGAGTGAAAGACATAATTTCAGTCATAGTTCAGCTAGTATTAGAGCTTCAAGTATAAGAGCACAGCGACAGATTCTGGGCTGAGAAATCCAGGCAGAAAGCCAAACAGGCAGGCAGCTGTGAACTGGGAGATCAATTCACGGTGAATACGTATTTGTAATGGGACAAAGGTCCAGCTTCCAAAGAGATTGACAACTGAACTACTAGGCAGCCAGATTCAAACAGCTGGTTTAACCCTTGGAATAAGGAATCAGCATAGATGCTCAGCACAAAATACCAAGCCTCCTACAAAGCCAAGAAGGATTGTGACTTGAGGCAACTCTGAAATACAGGACTAATTCCAGAGTCCTCAAAGCTTGCCCTGGCTACCAGGAAAGGAAGCTTGGAGAAGAACACTGGATACCAATTGCGGCCTTTTGACTAGCATATCCATCCTACGAGGAAGCAGTTTAATGTTAACAACCACAACAAAAAGAACGGGTTCATTTTAGCTGGTCTTTTCCATCACTCTTAGCATGATCTAAAAAGCAAGGTGGTACTGAGTCTAAAAGCAGGGGTAATTTTGTTCAGCAAATACCTTTGATGTATGCTTGAATGGAGGAAATCTACCTGGGAATTGATGGATTTTGGTTTCTCTTTCTAACACCTGCTCTACTGCAGGAGTTGTTCCAGAAGTCTTTTAAAGGGCTCAATCTCTGAATCCTTTCAAGTTTGACTGAGTCACAGAACATCTAATGCCAAGAGAGCTGAACTAGTTATATTTTAGAAATGTATAGCTAGTAATATTCTGAATGCGTACATGATTTTCAAGGAAAATTTAAATCCTTTTACATACTTCTGACATAAAAATAAAGTGATCAGTGTATTTGGCAATGTTAAGAAAATAAAAGAATCAAACTAAAAGGTCCTATAAAACACAGCTGAAAAATAGAATGTTTCATATCTCTCTAGGTGTCTGTTGCATCTCAAATGAGCTTCCTTTGTGATTTCACTGCCTCTTTGCTTCCTTATTCTAAAAAACTCAATGTGCATTTGTCAGATTAATTGCAAAGGTCCCATAGAGTCTTGGAAAGATTTAAAGGCAGATAAATTTGGATTTGAGTCTTGGCTCCAGAACTCTTGTCTGAATGTCCCTGGGTATATATTTAATCTCTCTGTGGCTCAGTTTTCTAATACTTAAAATTATAATAACGACACAGACCTGGAAACACTGTGCACAGCAAAGTGTCAAGTATCCAATAAATTCCTTTTCCTTTCGTGTTCCATCCTAAACAGACTTCAAACATATCACCATATTTCAATGCTTCCTTTTGCCTTTGAACTGAAGTACAAGCTCCTCCTATTGGCAACACAGATGTGTCAAAATATGACCTACATCTACCTGTAAATAATCCTGTTCTGTGCCTTCCCTGTCAACAATACACAGACATCTAATTCCCAAGGAAACTCATGATTTCAGAGCCCTTCCTTTCTTCATGACATTCTTTTTACCCAGCATCCCCTTCAATACCAAGTTCAATACCAACATATAGTGTATCCCATATTTATCTGACACGTTGTCAGCAAAACTCTCTGGGTCACCTTGAACTATAGCAGACAACAATTTGCCCTGTGTGGAGCTCCTCATCATAATTCTCTTAAAATCTATACCTGCTTTATGCTCTGAATACTATGAACACTATGAATTAAAATTTGTGTGTGTAGAGCGTTTTGGAGATTGCAAAGTGCTTTATCTTAAATTATTTAAAACTCAAAATTACCTTATTAGTTAATCAAACTCCCCACTTAACACATACAAAATCAAGGTTAAAGAAGCCATTATTATTCAAAGTATCACAGATAAAAGAGAGTAACATAGTGATCCAAACTCTTTTATATAACATAAATCTGGTCTCTCTTTATGATAGAAAAAGAAGTAAGGGAATTTTCCATTACAGCCAGGTCTTCTCCTTTGGAATCCATGACTTTTGTGAGTTCAGAAAATTATATTACTTATTTTTCTAGTACAAGAAAATAGTCTATATCTTTACTGACTCAAATTAACAGATGAAGAAATATCATCTATGTATACAACAGACATAACAGGAGGGGCCAAGATAGTGGAGCAGAAGTTTATCTTCTTCCATGGCACACCCAAATTACAACTCTTTACAGAGCAAACAGCAGTGAGAACCATCTAAAGACTAGCAGAAAAGATCTTATAAAACCATAGATACAAAGAAGCCACAAGACTATAGAAGGGATAGAAATGTGGTATGGTCAAGACCCACAAACTGGAAAGCACAACCTGGAAGCCTTGCACTAGAAAGACAAATCCCCAGAACATCTGGTGCTAAAGGAGAGTGGGACTGGTATTCAAGACAGTGGAAGGATGGTGGGAAACAGACACTCTCCCCTTAAAGGGTGCCCACAAAGTCTTCACATGATCTGAGACCCAGAGCAATGGAGCAATTTGAAAGGAACCTGGGTTGGACCCATCTACTGATCCTGGATCTACGAACCAAAGGCAACCTCTACTTGCCTTTTGGAAAGGCAAGTCCCCAGTGTCTCACCAGGGACACAGGACAGCCAATAGTTTTACCGTCCAAATAACAGTCATAGCTAATAAGAGAAGACAATCATATTCCATGGGTTAACAACATGACAATTCAACTTGCCAAATTCATTTGCCATTAAAAAAAAAACAAACAAGTTTTAAAGAACTCATAATAAATTAATAATCTTGTCCTTTATTTGCCAAACTAAACAATGCCATGGGCCCCTCTTTCAGTGAGGACATGGGGTTTTCGGGGAAAAATAAAAGCTTTGATAATCTGAAAGAGGCTAACAATGCTTTTAATCTTCATGTTAGATGGGACTATGGAAAAACCATCTTTTAGTTCTCTCAACGCAGTGTTTTCAAGCTTCCTTCAAAATCTAGACTTATCAGCAGAGGTTTACCCCTTATCACAAAGATTTGTGACAGAAATCTTTCCTGTGCCCAGTCAGAAGCATCTTGGCAGTGGCTGTTTTAACCCTGTAATAGTAGGGTTGCATAGCTGCAACTGTGTAAAGAGACACACACATTTTAGACATACTTTTCTAATATACGTACTGAGTTAGCATTCATGTGTATAACATACTAGCACAGAGATTCGTAATTTTGACGGGGTAATGTTCTAATAAGCCCAACATAAGCTACAAATACCATAACTTAAAAACACATTTAAGACATCTAATATCTCAGCAAACACCACAGCATAGCCTAGCCAAATGGAAATGTGCTCAGAACATGTACCTTAATGTTTTTAGTGATTCAGCAAAATCATCCAACACAAAGACAATTTTACAATGAAGTGTGGAATGTGCGTTCAGATGCTAGTCATGTCCGACTCTTTGGGGCCCCGTGAACTGCAGCCTGCCAGGCTGCTCTGTCCATAGGATTTCCCAGACAAGAACACTGGAGTGGGTTGCCATTTCCTTCTCCAGGGGATCTTCATGACCCGGGGATGAAACCTGCGTCTCACATGTCTCCTGCCTTGGCAGGCGGATTCTTTACCAACACCAGTAGTGCCACCTGGGATATTCTCATGTGGAATATCCCAAGCAATTTGTTGAATACTGTTGTGGTTTAGTTGCTCAGTCGTGTCATGGACTACAGCATACCAGGCTTCCCTGTCCTTCACCGTCTCCCAGAGTTTCCTCAAACTCATAAACATTGAGTTAATGATGCCATCCAGTCATCTCATCCTCTGTTGCCCCCTTCTCCTCCTGTGCTCCATCTTTCCCAATAACAGGGTCTTTTCCAACGAATCGGCTCTTCACATCAAGTAGCCAAAGCATTGGAGTTTTACATTCAGCATCAGTCCTTCCAATGAATACTGTACAGAAAGTGAAAAACCGAATGATTGTATGGATAGACAATGGTGGTAAGTATGTGGGCTGTTAACCCTTGCAATCCTGTGACTGACTGGGAGTTGCAGCTCACTATTACGCCCAGGATCATGAGTGAGTGATGTACTGCAGACTAGCCTGGGAAAAGATCAAAATCCAAAATTCAAAGTAAAATTTCTATTGAATATATATTTCTTTCAAACCACCATAAAATCAAAAAAGCAATAAGTTAGTCCACCATAAGTTGAGGACTATCTGTAAATGGTACAAAATTATATGTGATAATTAACATTTCCCTTAGCAACATATGGTATTTAAAATTAGCAAAAGAGTCAGACATCCTGGAGTGTGAAGTCAAGTGGCCCTATGAAGCATTACTATGAACAAACCTAGTGGAGGTGATGAAATTCCAGCTGAACTATTTCAAATTGTCAAAGATGATGCTGTTAAAGTGCTGCACTCAATATGACAACAAATTTAGAAAATCCAGCCATGGCCATAGGACTGGAAAAGGTCAGTTTACATTCCACTCACAAATAAATGCAATGTCAAAGAATGCTCAAACTACCATACAATTGTGCTCTTCTCACATGCTAGCAAAGTAATGCTCAAAATTCTTCAAAGTAGCCTTCAACAGTACATGAACTAAGAACTTCCAGATGTACAAGTTGGATTTAGAAAAGGCAGAGAAACCAGAAATCAAATTGCCAATATCTGTTGGATCAGAGTAAAAGCAGGAGAATTTCAGAAACATCTACTTCAACTTCATTAACTATGCTAAGCCTTTTTTTGTGTGGATCATGACAAACTGGAAAACTCTTAAAGAGATGAGAATACCAGACTGCTTTATCTGCCTCCTAAGAAAAATATATGCAGGTCAGGAAGTGAAAGTTACAACCCAACAAAGAACAACAGACTGGTTCAAAACTATGAAAGGAGTACATCAATGTTGTATATTGCCCTTCTGCTTATTTAACTTATATGCAGAGTAGATATGCGAAATGCCAGGCTAGATGAAGCACAAGCTGGAATGAAGATAGCCGGGAGAAATACCAATAACCTCAGATGTGCAGATGACACCATTCTTATGGTAGAGAGTGAAGTGAAACTAAAAAGCTTCTTGTTGAAGGTGAAAAAGGAGAGTGGAAAAGCTGGCTTAAAATTCAACATTCAAAAAACTAAGATCATGGTATTCAGTCCCATCACTTCATGCCAAATAGATGGAGAAAAAAATGGAAAGAGTGGCAGATTTTATTTTGGGGGTCTCTGAAATCACTGCAGACAGTGACTACAGCCATGAAATTAAAAGACACTTGCTCCTTGAAAGAACAGTTATGACAAACCAAGATAGATCCTTCAAAAGCAGAGACATCACTTTGCTGACAAATGTCCATATAGTCAAAGCGATGGTTTTTCCAGTAGTCATATACAGATTTGAGAGTTGGACCATAGAGAAGGTTCAGTGAGGAAGAACTGATGTTTTTGAGCTGTGGTGCTGGAAAAGCAAGATCAAACCAGTCAATCCTAAAGGAAATCAACTCTGAATATTCACTGAAAAGACTGATGCTGAAGCTGAAGCTCCAATCCTTTGGCCACCCAGTGTAAAGAGCCAGATCACTGGAAAAGGCTCTGATGCTGGGAAAGATTGAGGGCAGGAGGAAAAGAGGGGAACAGAGGATAAGATGGTTGGATGGTACCACCAACTCAATGGATATGAGTTTGAGCAAACTTCAGGAGACAGGGGAAGACAGGGAATCCTGGTGTGCTGCAGTCCATGGGGTCTCAAAGAGTAGGACACAACTTAGCGACTGAACATCAACAAAAAGCTTTATCTTTGTCCGAGCCAAACAGTTTTGTGTCTAATCCAGTGGTACTCAAACCTAGATCCATCTTACAATCACTTGTGTAACTTTTAAAATATACTGATGCCTGGGCCCAAAACATTGTGATAAACAGTACATTGGTCTGGGATGGATCTCAAAGACCAGAATTTTTTAAAAAGAGTCTCACATGATTCTGATATTCAGGTAAGGTTGAATTAACCATAGGTCTGATTCTCTAAAACATATACAAATAAATTGAGAATTAATCATCAATTAGTCCCTGCTGCATTTTCTTATGCATGTGTATATGTGTGTGTGGGTGTGTGTAGTCTGGTTATTGCTCAATTAGCTTCAATCCATGAAATAAAATCATATTAGAACATTTTATTTAAAAATTTATGAACTCACTCCAGTCACAATGGCCAAAAAATGGTATTTCGAAAATCCAGAAATTGATATTGCTATTAAAGCAATTCCTCAAGTGATATAGAAGATGCTCTACTTACACTCTATTCAGTAGCAGAAAAGGAACACCTACAGCAATATAAAATAAGATATTTGGGGAACTAGTCATTAGGAGACAGAAGTTCACATCTCCTTGTATGAAAATTACAGTAAAAGCACCAAGAGACTGAAAAAAAAGGGGTAACTTGTTAAAAGTAAAGAGTCAGAGTGTAGCACTACTGGAAACCTATACACTGGTATTTTAAAAGAACATCCTGAGAAGAATATTCTAATGATACAAGTACATAGAGAAGGGATATAAAATAAACTCTTGACCTAGTCTCAGTGTATGTTTCCTCTCCACATATTCTTGCAAATTTCTCGGGATTACTATTAACTTATAAGGCGATGGCCATAATATCATAGAGAAAAGGGCTAGAGGCACTGCAGTAGTTATATCCATTTTTCCAGAAAGGCAAATATTTAATTCCAGAATAACCGTTGGTTTGAGACTATGAAGAAAATTTCCTTTCTCCTTTTTTTTTCCAGAAATGTAGATTTATTTTTATTCAGAAATACTTTCATATTCTCTAACTGTTCATCAAAAGCTTAAAAATTCAAAAGGGACACAAAAAAATTACATGGGTCTTAGAAGCTATGTCAAACACACGAGTTTTAAGAGTGACATTTATACAGTGTAATTTAGCCCTCGTAATTTTCTTATAATCAAATTATAGCAGGAACACAAACATACCATATTTTACTCTTTAAAATTTTTGTTTTACGATATGTTCTTGTCAATGGGACACTTCAAAATGTTTAAACCTGACAGAAAAGCACTAAAAAAAAATACCAATGGAAGAAAAAAGTATCAGAAGCACACCTATCCTTGACCTGGTGTGGAGATGGGGAACACCACTCTTAAACAACTAATCTTGAAAACACTTCTATGCATTTGCTCTTATTTCTTCCCTTCTTCATCTACCTATACTCAACTTCTTGATGTGTGCCTCTGCCATGAGGTCCTAGACAGGATATTCGTAGGAGAGAATCTTGGATAAATAAAATATCTGAGAATTTTGTTGACAAACTGAAGGCATCTGGATACTGTCCTAAAAGCCAGTGAAATAATGTATATTGTATACACATTGTATTGAATAGGAAATTCATTAGGAAAATATATACTTTTATTTGAGCCACTCATCTATACAATATCACAAAATTGATAAGGAAAATAATTTTAATTAAAAATTTTAATTGGTGGTTGAATTGACTGGCCAGATTCAGTGTTATGCTTGCAAATGTTTAACAATTACTGAGAATACAGGGTGCTGACTTGATGTGCTTGCTGGTTTAACTCTAATAAATATTCCGATCATGGCCACTTCAAGCCTTCAGTGAGACATCATGAATGTGGAGTTGGGATGAGATGATAACACTGGACTCATATGGGCAGTATTTAATGAACTAACAAACACAAAATGTTGATGTAAAATATCTTCAGGGAGAAAGAACAGGTCTTTCATAACAAACGGAGATAAAGACAAAAACAAAAGCCCCAGCCTTAAGTGTGCAATTATTCTTCCAAATATGTTTTCCTAGAACAAGTATTATTCTAAGTCTCTGGAATATATCATTGTACAAAACCAAAAATATTCCAGCTCATCAGGTTTTAGTCTAGTACAAGAAGATAGAAGAAAAACATAATACACAAATATAGTATGTTAAGAGATTTCAACTACTATGGAGAAATATTACAAGGTAAGAAGGATTATCAGCTTGCAGAAAGTTTATGGTTTAAAATAACACGATTAGAGCAGACTATTGTGAAAAAGCAAGATCTGGGCAAAACCCTGTCTAATTTATATTTTAAAAGAAGTACTCTGTTCATGTAAAACTGATGAATAAGTTTTGTGGATAATACCAACATTTATTTTCTGGTTTTGAGAGAATTTTATAAACTGTAGTTACATAAGAAGTAACCATCTGCAACTGGTACATGAAGCCTCCTGTACATATATTTTGGTAAGTTTCTGTGAGTCTATCACTATTTCAAAATATTTTTTATTTAAAGAGCACTATATTGTATTAAAAACAGACTGTAGAAAAGAAGGATAAAAGCAGGGAAATAATTATGGAAGTATTATATCAATTCAGTCAACAGATATGATGACTTTGCATGAAAGTATTAGTCTTGGAGTAGTTATTTTGAAAGCAGTGTCAAAAGGATTTTCTGATGGATTGGATATGGACTGTGAAAGTGAAGAGTCAACAAGGATCCCCAAATTTTGTTGATATGTTTGAAGAATTAGAAGGATGACATTGCCCTAAAGGGGAATGGGGAACACCACAGAAGGAGCACTGAGATAGAGAGTTCTCAACTTCAGTTTAAGGCAGTTCATATTTGAGAAATCTACTAGACATCCAAATGTGTCCATCAAGGAGGCAATAGCTACTAAGTGTGGACTTCAGAAGAAGGTCTGAGCTAAAGAACTAACTTTGAGTGTGATTTGTATAAATGACATTTAAATGTAGAACTGGATGATACTACGTGGAGAGTAAATGTAGAAAAGATACCAAAGACTAAGACCAGAAACAGTCCAAGGTTTCGATGTCAGGAAAAAAGGGGGAACATGCAAGGAGACTAAGAATGAGTACTGAATGAAATGCCTCAGATACGCAGATGACACTGTCCTTATGACAGAGAGCGAGAAGGAACTGAAGAGCCTCGATGGAAGTGAAAGAGGAGAGCAAAAAAGCTGGCTTAAAACTCAACATTCAGAAAACTACTATCCCGGCAGCCGGTTCCCTCTCTTCATTGCAAATCGATGGGGCAAGAGTGGAAACAGTGAGAGACTTTATTTTGGGGGGCTCCAAAATCACTGCAGATGGTGACTGCAGCCATGAAATTTAAAAGACACTTGCTCCCTCGAAGAAAAGCTATGACCGACCTAGACAGAATATTAAAAAGCAGAGACATTACTTTGCTGACAAAGCTCCATGCAGTCAAAGCTATGATTTTTCCAGTGGTCACGTATGGATGTGAGAGCTGGACCATACAGAAAGCTGAGCACTGAATAATTGATGCTTTTGAACTGTGGTGTTGGAGAAGACTCTTGAGAGTCCCTTGGACTGCAAGGAGATCCAACCAGTCCATCCTAAAGGAAATCACTCCTGAATATACGTTGGAAGGACTGATGCTGAAGCTAAAACTCCAATATTTTGGCCACCTGATGCGAAGAACTAACTCACTGGAAAAGACCTTGATGCTGGGAAGGACTGAGGGCAGGAGGAGAAGGGGACAACAGAGGCTGAGATGGTTGGATGGCATCACTGATTCAATGGAGATGAGTTTGAGCAAGCTCCAGAAGTTGGTAATGGACAGGGAAGCCTGGCATGTTGTAGTCCACGTGGTTGAAAAGAGTCAGACACAACTGAGCTGAACTGAACTGAGTGAAATAACAAGAACACCAGGAGAAGCAAAGAGGCATGAAAGCAAAGTGTTATATAATGTAAAGTAAGATGAAGAGCAGACTGGATTTAGCAAGAAGAATGTCATTCATGTTTTGTCGATAACAGTTTCAGTTTGCTGCTGCTGCTATTTAACTTCAGTCGTGTCCAACTCTGTGTGACCCCATAGACTGCAGGACACCATCCCTGGGATTCTCCAGGCAAGAACACTGGAGTGGGTTGCCATTTCCTTCTCCAATGCATGAAAGTGAAAAGTGAAAGGGAAGTCACTCAGTCGTGTCTGACTCTTCACGACCCCATGGATTGCAGCCTACCAGGCTCCTCTATCCATGGGATTTTCCAGGCGTGAGTACTGGAGTGGGGTGCCATCGCCTTCTCCCAATGGTTTCAGTTTAGAGGCTGAGAAAAAGCCCAGTCAGAGTGAATTAAGAGAAAGTAAGATGAGGAAGGGTGCAGCAAACAGAGGCAACTCATTAACAAGATTGCTCCAACTGGAAGCAAAGAATTTGGGCAGTAGCTAGACTGCAGGAAGTGGACTCAAGATGATTTTTTAAGAGGAGAAAAAAGAAAACAGCATGCTAATAGAAATGATCTAGTAGATGGGGAATTGTTGAAAATGAAGAGGAAAAAAAAGAGAAAACCCACTAAAATAGTGGGAAAGAAATGATGCAGTCTCATTCACAGCAGGAAGTCAGAAGGTCTGGGTTAAGTAGGGGTTTGGACAGTTTACCTAAGGGAGATGGGAGAATACATGAGTTCATGTGCTGGGGCAACTAGGTGTCCAGTTGGTTTATGTAAAGCTCTCTTCCGATTAGAGTAAGTCTTCTATATACAAACCTTCAAGTTGTGAACTTTCAAAAATGTGAATGTGCCCCTGTATGCCAGTTGTACTGTACCACTGTATGGGCACTGAACTGTGAAATTAAAAATATTTTCTTTGCTTTTTTATACATCATTTGTGTGAAAGGGATTAGAAACCCATTACAGTACAGTACTATATAGCCAATTGTGTTAGTTAGGTACCTAGGCTAACTCTGTTGGTTGATGTTCAGTTGCTCAGTCGTGTCCAACTCTTTGTGACTCCATAGATTGCAGCACACCAGGCTTCCCTGTCCTTCACTATCCCCTTGGAGTTTGCTCAGACTCACATCCATTGAGTCATTGATGCCAACCACCCATCTTATTCTCTGTTGCCCTTTCTCCTCCTGCCCTCAACCTTTCAGAGCAGCAGGGTCTTTTCCAATAAGTCTGTCATAACGTGGTCCACTGGAGAAGGGAATGGCAAACCACTTCAGCATTCTTGCCTTGAGAATCCCATGAACTTTGTTGGACTTATGAGCAAACTGGACTTACAAATGAGCTCTTGGGATGGAACTTGTTTGTACATAGATGACTTACTTTACTTTACTCAATGAAGAAGAAAGAAAGGGCATCAGCTGAGAAAAGAGAAGAGAGGAATTCATGGAGATTTGAAAAAAGGTCTGGGGATTTGAGGGCTTCCTAGGTGGCACTAGTGGTAAAGAACCCATCTACCAATGTAGGAGATGCAAGAGAAGTGGGTTCAATCCTTGGGTGTAAAGATCCTCTGGAGGAGGGCATGGCAACCCACTCCAGTATTCTTGCTTGGTGAATCCCATGGACAGAGAAGCCTGGAGGGCTACAGTCCACAGGGTCACAAAGAGTTTGAACTGTGGTGTTGAAGAAGACTCTTGAGAGTCCCTTGGACTATAAGGAGATCCAACCAGTCCATTCTGAAGGAGATCAACCCTGGGATTTCTTTGGAGGGAATGATGCTGAAGCTGAAACTCCAGTACTTTGGACACCTCATGTGAAGAGCTGACTCATTGGAAAAGACTCTGATGCTGGGAGGGATTGGGGGCAGGAGGAGAAGGGGATGACAGGATGAGATGGCTGGATGGCATCACTGACTCAATGGACGTGAGTCTGAGTGAACTCCGGGAGTTGGTGATGGAGAGGGAGGCCTGGCATGCTGCAATTCATGGGGTCACAAAGAGTCGGACACGACTGAATGACTGAACTGAACTGAACTGAGGAGACTTAGCACATACATGATGGGGTGTTGAAAAGTCATGCAGAAGACAGCAAAAGTGAACAGATAAGAGAAATAGGGCATGACTATCTCACAAAACCAGTGAGATATATTGCAGGGGAAGAGTTCAAGTTACCTAGGGCTATGGTTTGTCCATCCAAGTGCTACGGAGTGAGAAAGGGCCAGAGAGCTGCAGGAGGAAACAAGGGTTCAATTTCAATGACTTCTCATGGGGGCTGCCCTTGGGTTTTAGATCATTAAATCAACTTGGGAAGACTCCACTGTGATGTTGCTGGTCATCCTCTTGAGTTTGAAAGAACAATTTTGAGCAGTTGCTATGCTTTTCAGAGCTTTATGCCTTCTACTTAGACACCAGCTTCCTTTGTACCAGCTATAATGGGATGTGGAAGAAAGAAATTGGCACCTCGGGTTGCTTTCTATGTGTGCTTCCCCGGAGCCAACAGTACCTCAGTGGTCCTCTTCTTTCTTTGTGCTCCTGTTCCTTCAGTTTTCTCTCTATTCTGTTAAGCATCCAATTACACTTAGACTCACAATGTTCTGTTCAATAATGGTCCTTTTCAGCCTTCTTCCTTGTTCAGAGGATGACAAAATAGAAAGCTCTTGCAGTTCAGCTCTATGTCAAGTCATCACTATTCATAATGAAAATGATTATTTCTCTAGAGAGGCAGGATAAGACTCTTGTCCCCTTTTCTACCACCCTTGCTCTTCCCTGCCTGTCAGATGATGCTCCACCCACGCCAGTACAGACTCATTCAATTCACTTTGGAGAGGGTGAAAAATAACAGCGAAAAGATTCTTAATACTCTCCATTCCTTGATGACACTTTCTAACTCGTGTGTGGTTGAAATTACTTATTCTTTCCCCAGTCTTTGAACTTAAAGTCAAGCTTATTTATTCTCTATAATTTGTTCTTTCTTTTAAAACATCATCTTAAATCATTTATCAGCTTCAGTGAAGGTAGGTTTTACATACTGACTACGTTGCATTAATTTTTTTTCCAGAAGAAGATTATACAGACAGATGATAGGTAGATAGACACAGATGTACAGTGGCAAGAAACAATCAGTTTATGCAGTATTGTTCAAGCAGCTCCTTCACACATATGATGTGACATCTTCAAATTAATGAGCTCCTTTTCAACTAAATATTGATTTTTAGATTGGCTAGTGCTAATTAAGGGGGTTCCCTGGTAGCTCAGTTGGTAAAGAATCTGTCTGCAGTGTGGGAGACCCCAGGTCGATTCCTGGGTTGGGAAGAACCCTGGAGAAGGGATAGGCCACCTACTCTAGTATTCTTGGGCTTTCCTTATGACTCAGATGGTAAAGAATCCACTTGCACGGCGGGAGGCCTGGGTTCGATCCCTGGGTTGGGAAGATTCCCTGGAGGAGGACATGGAAACCCACTCTAGTATTCTTCCCTGGAGAGTCTCTAGAGACAGATGAGCTTGACGGGCTACAGTCCAAGGGGTCACAAAGAATTGGACACAACTGAGTGACTAAGCATAGTGTTAAATAACTACCATTCACTATTTGTGATGACAAAACTGCTATTTTTAAGTTGGATAATGATAATACCTTCCTTGTGTTTCTGCTGAGATTAGTACCTGGTACACTTTACCTATTATTATATTATTATTTATTTATTTTAATATAAATTTATTTATTTTAATTGGAGGTTGATTACTTTACAGTATTGTATTGGTTTTGCCATACATCAACATGAATCCGCTACAGGTATACACGTGTTCCCCATCCTGAACCTCCCACCCTCCTCCCTCTCCGTACCATCTTAACTGTGAGCCCTTATCATCATCTGTGCTGTCAGATTTACCCTGAGCTCTGGGAGTGGGTTGTTTTTTTGTGTGTGTCATAACCTTAATTTCAGATTATTATTCATTTTCATTCTCTTTGCATTTTCACTAGATATTTTAAACTTCTTATTTACAACAATAACCAAGACATAATATAAAATGTTTTAAAGTTATATTTAAATTATTAATTTTAATCTTATGGGAAATTCACTCTTATAGGCAATAGAATTAAATGGCCATGTATATGTGCTTCAATCAAAATATTTAATGAAATGCAACTATGAGTTATAATTTTAATCTATACATCTATACATCATTAAAAATTTGAAACTCATATAAGCTCAGATATGCAAGTTTTATTCTACTTTTTAAGTTCTTTTGTGGGCTGCAACACATGTACTGAGGAACCAGACATTCTGGAAACAATACTATATTCTGTAGTTGCAATGCTAACAATACCCTGTTTTAAGACAATACAAAAATCATCAAAATTTCTAAATAGTTTCTGACCATAAAAATTTCCAGCACTCTGTACATTTACTAACACTCACAGTATTATGCAATCTGGAAAAATGGAAACACTTATTTTGCTGGTATACAGATTTCAAAGAACATAATTTGCTCACATACATATTTTAAAGAACATAAAACTCTAAAATACTGTCCCCATGTTTTAAATTCAAAGCAGAACTCAGGGAAATGGGCCATATTTATCTTGCGGCTTTCTGCACCCACTCATCCTTACCATGCCTCTGGAGAAAGTGAAAGCTTTAATGTGAAAAGGAGAGCTGTTACCATACATGGACTTATTCTAGACCCCGGATCTCAGATGATCTATAGCGGTGGTCCCCAACCTTCTTGGCACCAGGGACTGATTTCATAGAAGACAATTTTTCCATGGATGGAGGTGGAGGGGACGGTTTCAGGATGATTCATGTACATTACATTATTGTGCACTTGTTTCTAATCTAATGCTGCTGCTGGTCTGACAGCCCAGAGACTGGTCTGCAGCCCAGAGACTGGGGACCCCTGATCTATAGTACAGCCCTCTCATAAAACAGACCTTCATTTTCTCCCTCTAACACTGATGAAATTAGAAGAAACAATATTTAAGGACTCTTCCAGCCACAACAGTCAATGACTCATAGTTGAAAACATTACCAGATATGCTAGAAGGACACTCAGCTCCACATGCCACAAACATTCCCTTCCTAATATGCTCATCTCTCTCAAATACTTCTCAAACTTCTCTTAAATATTATCCAATTTTTAAATAGAAAGTTCAGATTGAGGCACTTGGAGATTTCTGATCCCACTACCAGATAAAGTGAGAAAAGGAGAGAGGAGCAAGAAATCCAGTTCTAAAAGGAGTATGCTTTTCTGGCATGTCAAATTCCTCGAGACATCAGAACCTCTAGTAACATCAGCACAGGTATCAATATTTGAGAAATGTATTTAGAATTATACCAACTACTCTGAAAAGTGATTGGCTTTGATTACATTCCCGTAAATTGGCAATGTTAAACCGAAAATTTTACCTACCATGTGACAATCAATCTTTACATTTTTACAAGTTATTGATCAGAAAATAGACTGGAGATAAAACACTGGGTTTGGATATTGTCACTTAGTGTTTTGAATATCACTATCGGTATTCAGAAGATAAATTTATGGTGTTTTTTTTAATGGTTTCTCTCACATTCTTCAACTTACATTGGAATATTTGCTATAACAACTTAAAACTGACTTTACCATAATCTGCAATCAAACTAAAAAAAAAAAATCTTGCTAAAACGCTAATAAATGTGGTGGCTATTCTGAGTGAAAGGATTTAGTTCTGATGCAGTTTAACTGTGTTTCAACCATTCACCTACTAGAGTAAAAGCTTGCCCCGCAATATTTAAATATTTTTGAAGATCTATAGAAAAGAAGGGAATGATTAAGGGTGATGATTTTGTAAAGGAGTTTAGTTACAAAGCAGCCAGAAATGCTTTAAGGACTGTGCACCATTGCATCAGTTAAGAATCAGAAATGAGAAAATTGAATGGGGCTGTAGCAGCCTCCCCAGGGAATTGCCGGAATCCATTGATCAATGTGTTCTACTACAAAGAACATTCCCCAGTCATGTCTGAGAAGGGAAAAAAAAAATAAACAAACAAAAAAAAACCCTGCCACCAATACAAAAGCTGTCAAAGGTAAGCTAACTCAGTTTAGGTGTTTCATAGGCTGCTGTAAAAAAAAAAAAAAAAAATACCACAGACCAGGAAGTTTAAAACAATAGAAATTTATTTTCTCATGGTTCTGGAGGTCAGTAGTTTGATATTAAGGTAGCATCAAGGACGGTTCCTTCTGCAGACTCTGAAGGAGAATCTGTCTTCTGCCTGCTCCTTAGCTTCTGGTGCCAGAAATCCTTGGCAATCTTGGCCTTGTTGACCCATCACAATGATTTCTGTCCTTATTGGAACACGGCCTTCTCTGTTTCACTGTATCTGCTCCTCTCCTGCCTTTTATAAAGGACACTGGCCTCTAGACTTAGAGCTTTCTATAAATCCAGGATGAGATCATACGGAGATTTTTAATGACATTGGCAAAGACCATTTCCCTCCAACAGTTTCCAGGGGTTAGAATTTGGCCATGTCTTTTTGAGGGGTACTATTCTACCTACTGCACACTAGATTCAGGCAGAAACTTTAAAGGTGATGTTCAGCCAAAACTTTTATGGCAGCTTTGCTTTGAAAAACTCAGGGATCTTAATGGAATCTTGTGAGGTTAATTCTTTGTTAAATGGTGTCTTACCTCAGCTTCTCTGAGATGTTCATGCAAAAAAATGGAGAACATGTGTGAAAGATAAAAGGGAGAGGGAGCAGGCAGGGAGAAGCTTCAGGGTCTAAAGCTGGTCTAGCACTTGAGGAAGGAGATGAGAAAGATGAGAAAAGAGAAGCCAGGCCTATGAAGTGCTGCAGCTCTGAGAAAATCTCCACCAGGGCAGCGAGGAGCTCCTGAGCAAACACCACCCACTGGAAGCCTGTCCTGTTGAAAACTCGATCTATTGCCAACACTATCATGCTTGGTCACTGCCTAGGAGCAATCCAGGAAGAAGACCGTGGTAAGTCCAAAGCGCAACATGTACATGATGAAGAGGCAGTCACAGCTCAGTGAAAAGCTTTCTGTCACCATTCACCAGAAGTTTCCATGTTCACTGCAGCACTATTTACAATAGTTAGGACATGGAAGCAACCTAGATGTCATTAACAAAGGAATAGATAAAGAAGATGTGGTACATATAGAAAATGGAATATTGTGTGTGTGTGTGTGCTCAGCTCTGTCCGACTCTTTGCGACCCCATGGACTGTAGCCTGCCAGGCTCCTCTGTCCATGAGATTCTCCAGGCAAGAATACTGGAACAGGCTGTCATGCCCTCCTCCAGGGGATCTTCCCAACCCAGGGACTGAATCCACGTCTCTTGTACCTCCTGCATCGGCAGGTGGATTCTTTACTATTGAGCCACCTGGGAAGACCCAGATGGAATACTACTCAGCCATGAAAAGGAATGAAATTGGACCATTTGTAGAGACAAGGATGGGCCTAGAGACCATCATACATAGGGAAAGTATGTCAGAAAAACAAATATTGTATATTAACCCATACATGTGGAATCTAGAAAAAAATGGTACAGATCATTTTGTTTGTACAGCAGAAATAGAGACAAAGATTTAAAGAACAAATACATGGACAGCAAAGGGGAAATGGGGGTGGGGGGAGTTTGGTGAATTGGGAGATTAGGACTGATACATATATATTATTGATACTATGCATAAAATAGCTAACTAATGAGAACCTACTGTATAATTCAGGTAACTCTACTCATTACGCTGTGGTGACCTAAATGAAAAGGAAATCAAAAAAAAGAGGGGATGTATGTATGCACAGAGCTGATTCCCTTTGCTGTACAGTAGAAACTAACAAAACACTGCAAAGCAAGTCAACTGCAATAAAAATTAATTTAAAAGAAGTTTCAAGAAGAAAGAAACCTCTACAAACAACTTTTCTGCTATATCTAGGGCATGTCCTGCTCGAGGACATCCTTCTAGGATTGTTGACTATGAGATAATATGCAAGCAACCTTTCTATCTCCCATTACCACTGTTATTATGACAGCCAGGGATACTGACAATATTGGAGATATATGATATGACGTGAGTGATGCAGTATCTGTGGTGGGATGCTGATGCAGATGGCTTTGCTCTGATGGAAAATTAATTATAATGGTCCTGATATCAAAAAGATACTCAAATCGATCAACTGGGATACAAAACAGATCTCATGCCTAACAACAAATAAAATATGAAAAAAGACCTTGTTTTATACTTTGCTTCTAAACTTTCAAAATTTTTATGAAGAGAAATAACCAAACACACATCTTGGGTCTAATATAGAGGTCACATTTACTACTATGAACAGTGAAAATATTGCAGAATAAGTTTGTATGCAACAGTAAGGAATTGTAGCAAGAAATTCATTAAAATAAAGTATTATTATAAATTGAGAGAAAATGTAAATATTTGATGCAAATCTTTAAATATATATTAGACCATACAGATAAAAACAATTTGGCAAAACATGTTAAAAAAAACATAGCCTGTCAATTATTCTTTCAACTAAAACTGGTATCCTATGGGAAAAGAGATTAATTCACCTAGCAACTTCACTTTCACTTTTTACTTTCATGCATTGGAGAAGGAAATGGCAACCCACTCCAGTGTTTTTGCCTGGAGAATCCCGGGGACAGTGGAGCCTAGTGGGCTGTCGTCTATGGGGTCGCGCAGAGTTGGACACGACTGAACGACTTAGCAGCAGCAGTAGCAGCAGCAGCACCTCCAATAATTATGCAAGTGCTTTTCCTTGGGAAAACATATTTCTCTGTCCATCAAAATTAATAATGCCATGTTGGTATTGTTTTAGTCACTAAGTCTTGAGACTCCATGGACTGTAGCCCTCCAGGCTTCTCTCTGTCCATGGAATTCTCCAGGCAAGAATGTTGGAGTGGGGTGCCATTTCCTTCTCCAGGGGATATTCCCGACCCATCCAGGGATTGAACATGCTTCTCCTGCATTGCAGGTAGATTCTTTGCCACCGAGCCAACTGGGAACCCCCTTACTAACGCATGCTGCTAAGTCACTTCAGTCGTGTCTGACTCTGTGCAACCCCAGAGACGGCAGCCCACCAGGCTCCCCCATCCCTGGGATTCTCCAGGCAAGAACACTGGAGTGGGTTGCCATTTCCTCCTCCAATGCATGAAAGGGAAAAGTGAAAGGGAAGTCGCTCAGTCATGTCCGACTCTTAGCGACCCCATGGACTGCAGCCCACCAGGCTCCTCCATCCATGGGATTTTCCAGGCAAGAGTACTGGAAAGAGTACTTAATCTTTTATTATAAATCAATAGAATATTAAAAAGACACACTCAACTGCAAAGATTGGACTAAACTGATTATTTGTAATGCTTATTCAAAGACACCCTTAATTAACTAAATAAATTTTAAAATAAATGCATGTTATCATGACAGGAATATGAATAGCTCAGATTGTCATATTATCACGTTTTATCGGCACAAACAAAGGGAATGGAAATAGATATGGAATTAAGAGTTTTAGCCTCCTGTTGTTATATATAGCATCAGTTGATAGTTTTACAATCATCCATTTCTAGAGTCAAAAGGGCCAAAAGGACAAAGCTGTCTACTGGTTTCATGTACTTGGTCTACTGGTTGCATGTGCTTGGACATGGCTTTATACTGAGACATGGTCAAATCTCAGGCATTTATTCCTGCCTCTCTCACACTTTCACCAGCCCCCTCCTGCTCCTCTTTCCACTTCAGCAAGCAGCAGCAGCTTTGCCTATATCTTCCACCTCTTTTCTCACCACTAAACTTCAATCAAAAAGTCTGAGTTTAATTTAAAATTTACCTTGTCATTTCATTGTTTCTATTTTCTAAAGGTCATTTTTATTTACTGCATCTTTAACACATTAGTCATTCTTCAAGTTTGTGCTTAGGAGGAAAGGTAATTCGTATTTCTAATACTTTACATGTCAGTGTTATTATGTACTGCACTCATATACACTAATACATTCCAAAGTGCTAAATAATTAAGTGTTAAATGATTAAGTAACTGTTGCTTTAGTGATTTACATTATGCAAAAGTATGTGGAATTTTATCAATATATAGGTGCCTCAGTATTCATTACAACTTGGGAAAATTTGGGTGTTTTTATAGGCTGGGAATGCATTTTAACTTTCCTATTAAAAATAATGGCATAAGACTTCTATTAAAAAAATCAATAGTCAACACATTTTCAATAATAGATTTGATACAGATAATGAGGGATGCATACATTCCAATTACTATATGGAAATAGAATGTATACACCCAGCAAATTCAAAGTAACTGAAGAATAACCAAGGTAATGAGGAAGAGACAACAAGAGTGAGAAAAGCCAAGAACGGCACTGAAATTTAATGCAGTCTATCAGAGGATCCAGGCAAACCTGAATAATATGATCCCCAATATCAGTTGTTCTAAATAAGGAGTAATATTCTCAGGTGTATTTTAAAAGAGCATGAAGTCATCAATAGTGAGGAGCAGAGAATACAGAATTAAACTATACTGTAGAAAATGTCAGGAAATGAGTATCAGAGGACAAAATATGAGATCATCAGGAGACATAAATGAACCATAAGTAAAAATGACTATATTGGGCAATATCTTTGGGAAATTCTTTTGTGTTGTAACTTGTCAAACATCACGATAAAAGCACCTTTGTATCAGACAGTGATGTCTTCAGACAGTGAAAGTGAGAGCCACTCAGTCGTGTCCGACTCTTTGTGACCCCATGGACCTATAGTCCATGGAATTCTCCTGGCCAGAATACTAGAGTGGGTAGCTGTTCCCTTCTCCAGGGGATCTTCCCAACCCAGGGACTGAACCCAGGTCTCCCACATTGCAAGCGTATTCTTTACTGAGTCACCAGAGATCCTCGATAAACCCATACTGCCTCACAAATTTGTTGCAGTGTTGCAGCAAACAGGAAAAAAAATGACAGTAAGCTCATTTTCCTGACAGTGTGACTTCTGTAAATTGGCTTGAGTTACTAGAATGTGTTAACAGCCAGCTGCCTTGTTGGATTTTTGGCCCTTTCTTGCATCAGAATCATTTGCTCTCACTTACAGAATTGGGAAGAGTATAAGGACAAGTTGGGCTTCCCTGGTGGCTCAGACTGTAAACGGTCTGTCTGCAATGTGGGAAACCCGGGTTTGATCCCTCAGTTGTGGAGATCCCCTGGAGGAGAGCATGGCAACCCACTCCAGTATTCTTGCCTGGAGAATCACACTGACAGAGGAGCCTGGCGGGCTACAGTCCATGGGATCTCACAGAATCAGACACAACTGAGAGACTAATACACACACACACACACACACACACACAAGTTACAAGCCTGAATGATTGGGCATAAGAGATTTACAGGCTATGGTGAAATCATCTTGATGTTGTTTTTGTGATAGGAGAGACCTGAGAAAAAAGTATCTCCTCCATAGTTTAAGAGAATTCCAAGAAATTAAAATAAACCCTAATTATTATCTAGCAAGAGCTTTATGTAACTCAGGCACATAATTCAAGTACATACACAACTATAAAGAAGTTCTAAATAGTTTTGAAAGTTGTTTCAGTTGAAATCTGAAATTATGGAAAAGCTGAGAATAGTGTGAAATGGAAAGCGGTGAAAGGGTTTAGGTTTTCTCTTACTCATTTGTTATTATCATCCTCATTTTGCTGTGGCATACTGACTGGTTTTGCTTGAATGTTACTCTGAAGTTATCAGATTAAGTCTGTAACAACTGTCCCTTTGCCAATGTTATTTAAAGCTTAAACAGATTACAATGGAATATCAATCATTCTTTTTTTAAGTTTAAGAAACTATGTATCATACGCAACAATCTTTTCCAAATTATTAGATTTTCTAAGAAAGTCTGAGTTAACCAAGACAGATGGCCAATTACATGAAACTGGCAGCCAATTTATCCAAACTTATGACATTATAAACAATAATTTGTTATTGTCTTAGTATTCTCCAATTCCTTTCCTCCCTTCTGTCACACATTACTTTACATGGCTCAGCTCTCAATGCCCAGAATGACATCATGTTAAGTGGTGTGTGTTCCTTTGCCATTAAGACTTTCAAATAGAAAGGCAAGATCATTGTATTTTTTATGAATATATAGATAATGCTGCCACTGCTGCTAAGTCGCTTCAGTCGTGTCCGACTCTGTGCAACCCCAGAGACGGCAGCCCACCAGGCTCCCCCATCCCTGGGATTCTCCAGGCAAGAACACTGGAGTGGGTTGCCATTTCCTCCTCCAATGCAAGTGAACAGTGAAAGTGAAGTTGCCCAGTCGTGTCCAACTCGTAGCAACCCCAAGGATTGCAGCCTACCAGGCTCCTCTGTCCATGAGATTTTCTAGACAGGAGTACTGGAGTGGCTTGCCATTGCCTTCTCCGATATAGATAATAATGCCATTAAAAAAACAGAATGCACTTAAATATAAAAAGATATAACCATTTATAATCTCTCTACCTGCAAATGACTACTATTAACATCGTGATACCCTTCTGGAATGCTTTCAATATGCGTGTATAAATATATATTTAGAAAACTGTCATCAGAACTTATGAAAAATGTGTTTACGGATTACATGGCATTTTCAAGTTGCTTTTATACTTACTGTATTTTAAATCTTTTTTTAAGTTGATAGACATATATCCACGCCATTAGTATCATTAGAATTGGATGAAAATTATGTCCTTGTGTGGGTGTGTTTCATTTATGAATCTCATATTTAAGAACTATTTTTAAAAATATGTTAATATTGAAAGCATCATAGACATGCATGCGTGCATGCTCAGTCATTCAGTCATGGCCACCTCTTTTGTGACCCCATGGACTGTAGTCCACCAGGCTCCTATGTCCATAGGATTTTCCAGGCAAGAATACTGGAGTTGGTTGCTATTTCCTCCTCCAGGGGATCATCCTGACCCAGGAACTGAACCCACATCTCTTGTGTCTCCAGCATTGGCAGGCATTTCTTTACCCTGCTCCACCTGGGAAGCCCATAATGAACATGACCTATACATACATGTATCTTTACACCGTATTTGCTTCTATCTTTGGATAAATTCCTGAAGGAAACATAAACGGGTCAAAGGTTTAACGTATTTTAAGACTTTGTTTTTACATCATGTTGATTTGCTCTTCACCAAGTTTGAGCCAATTGAACTTGTCATCACAGTGTATATGTGGTTCTGGGTATAGAGTCTGGACATGATTCAAATGTGGTGCAAATCTACTTGCACTCTAACTACAGTGATCATGTGCTCAAGTAAAATTTAATTTTGATTTTCTACTGCTATGGATATTAATAATTAAGTTGCGTTAGTCATGTCCAACTCTGCACAGCCCCATGGACTGTAGTCCACCAGGCTCCTCTCTTCATGGGGTTTCCCAGGCAAGAATATTGGAGTGGGTTGCCATGCTCTCCTCTAAGGGGTCTTCCCAACCCAGGAATGGAACCCACATCTCTTTCATCTCCTGCATTGGCAGGCAGGTTCTTTACCACTAGCACCACCTGGAAAGACTTACATAGACATAGGTATTACTAGTAAATTATTTCTTCTTGCATTGTAGCAGTGTGATTACTGAACATCATGCTCTTAAAGAATATCAAGATAAATGGATTGAAGAATAAAAGTGCTCTCAAGTGGATTGAGCACAAGATTCAGAGTTAGGAGAGCAGTGCCACTAGGGCAATTGTTATCTGTAAATAGATAAGGCAGGTTGGGCAATTTCTAAGCCTTTCCCAGTTGTAAAACACTCTGTATATGCTATATTGCAAACTCCATTAAGTAAATGACTATGACTTATTCCTGATTTTTTCCAAAGCACTTGATATATAAAGTACTTCCATAAAAGTCTTTTCCTAATTAGTACAATGATTATGTTCAAATCTTTTCACAAATGAGTACACTAGCTGCTTATTAACCAAATCTCATTTCATAGGATTGTATCAAAATAAACTAAGAATTGATTTTCTAGTGTTAATTACTCTATAACCCTTTGGAGATGGAATCACTTTTCCTAATTGCTTGATTTTTTCTAGAAAGTAAAGAGAAAACGGTTGAGGTCCCATGTAACACTTCTGATACAAAATATCCAGTCAACGAAGAAAGCATTATTTTCTTATTTGTTGCCTTCAGCTAAAAGAACTGAAGGAATTGACCTTTACCTTTTATTCTTGTAGAGACAGCACTGTAGTTTCAATATATGTATTACATCATTTTTGTAACTTTAAAATACAATATGAATTACTTAGTAGAAAGAAGAAAACATCTGTTCTTATCTTTAAGTCAAAGCCCTAAATTAACAAAGGGAGGTTGAAAGGTTTAATTAAGAGACATAGCTATCATGTTTTATATTATTCTATTTTTAATTACAGAAATACTATTATTGTAATCATCATTTAAGAGTAATATGGTTAAAATATTTATTTTATGCTGGATTAAAATATTCAATCGGTACCAAAAGGTATGAAAGTAAAAATTTCACCCAAACGCCAGAATTAACCATTTTGCTTTTGCTATCTCTGTTCTGCTGTTCTGCTCAGTGATCTGCTTCTTGTCACAATATCTTTTATTAAAAAAGAAAAGAACTGTGTTGTAAATAAACCTTTACCAAAACACACAGATCTATTCAAAATTTTACTGGTTCTATCACTAGTTTTAGTTCTCTTGATTAGCATTTTATAACTGCAAACAATTCACTAAAACTCTCTCTTGATCCTCCAATCTCAATATATCTGTTGTTCATTTTCTATGCACTCTGGGAAAATTGTTTGGTCTACACTATTTCACTACTACTTTTCCCAATTTTTCTTAACCGTGTCTTTATGTTTACATTTTTATTCTGTGATGGAGATTCCTCTAATGTAGTAGCTGGGCATATGGCCAGCTTAGATGTAAAAATAGGGCATGGATAGCAGGAAGTTATTTGTGCTAATTCCAAACTGGGACACTTTGATAGTGATGCACCTTCTTCAGGCTTTCTCTTTCCTGGTTTTGCCAGCTGGAAAATGAACAGGACCTACTCGCAGCCTAGAGTGTGCTCTGGCAAGGCCACAGGATAAAAGGAAATGACTCTGTGATGTAGAACCACCCACAGATCTGGAACCTTCACTACCCATTTTATGGAGGAAGGGTATAAATTTGTTCCTTCTGTAAATCAAAGAAAGTTTAGTTTTCTCTATTTGAGCTTCTGAGTTCAATGTAACAAACACACTTCAATATTTTCCCTGTTCTTTGATTCTAAAATTTGAAAACCACTCAGCATTTATAAAAATAAGCACTTACTAGTAACATTTACTTATTAACCAAATAATGTGATTTCTCCCTGAGGAAAGGAGCTGTAAAGCTAATCTTATGTTATTAGAAATGCATCAAGTAGATGCCATTTTCTGACTGAGCGACTTCACTTCACTTCATATATTTACTGCTATTTTGAATAACATCTTTTTTCCTTTTAATTACATATTCTTGCTGTAATTTTTGGAATGTAGACATGATTTCTGTATTTGTCTTACATCTTCAGTTCAGTTCAGTTCAGTCGCTAAGTCATATCTGACTCTTTGCGACCCCCATGAATTGCAGCACACCAGGCCTCCCTGTCCATCACTAACTCCCGGAGTTCACTCAGACTCACATCCATCGAGTCAGTGATGCCATCCAACCACCTCATCATCTGTCGTCCCCTTCTCCTCTTGCCCCCAGTCCCTCCCAGCATCAGGGTCTTTTCCAATGAGTCAACTGTTCGCATGAGGTGGCCAAAGTACTGGAGTTTCAGCTTTAGCATCATTCCTTCCAAAGAAATCCCAGGGCTGATCTCCTTCAGAATGGACTGGTTGGATCTCCTTACAGTCCAAGGGACTCTCAAGAGTCTTCTCCCACACCACAGTTCAAAAGTATCAATTCTTCAGCACTCACCTTTCCTCACAGTCCAACTCTCACATCCATACATGACCACAGGAAAAACCATAGCCATGTCTAGATGGACCTTTGTTGGCAAAGTACTGTCTCTGCTTTTCAATATGCTATCTAGGTTGGTCATAACTTTTCTTCCAAGGAGTAAGCATCTTTTAATTTCATGGCTGCAATCACCATCTGCAGTGATTTTGAAGCCCCAAAATTTCAAGTCTGACACTGTTTCCACTGTTTCCCCATCTATTTCCCATGAAGTGATGGGACCAGATGCCATGATCTTTGTTTTCTTAATGTTGAGCTTTAAGCCAACTTTTTCACTCTCCACTTTGAGTTTCATAAGAGGCTTTTTAGTTCCTCTTCACTTTCTTACATCTTGCACCTATTCAATTATTAATCCTCAAAATGTGTTTATACAGCATTTAATTTGTTTTTTTGCTTAATCACTAATTTTCAGTTAAGTTCAGTCACTCAACGTGTTTGACTGTTTGCTACACCAAGGACTGCAGCCCACCATGTTTCCATGTCCATCACCAACTCCCGGCACTTACTCAAACTCATGCCCATCAAATCAGTGATGCCATCCAACCATCTCATCCTCTGTCATCCACTTCTCCTCCCACCTTCAATCATTCCTAGCATTAGGGTCTTTTCAAATGAGTCAGTTCTTCGCATCAGGTGGCCAAAGTATTGGAGTTTTAGCTTCAGCATCAGTCCTTCCAGTGAACACCCAGAACCGATCTCCTTTAGAATGGACTGGTTGGATCTCCTTGCAGTCCAAGGGACTCTCAAGAGTCTTCTCCAACACCACAGTTCAAAAGCATCAATTCTTCAGCACTCAGTTTTCTTTATAGTCCAACTCTCACATCCATACATGACTAGTGGAAAAACCATAGCTTTGACTGGAGGGACCTTTGTTGGGAAAGTAAAGTCTCTGCTTTTTAATATGCTGTCTAGGTTGGTCATAGCTTTTCTTCCAAGGAGCAAATGTCTTTTAATTTCATGTCTTCAGTCAGTATCTGCAGTGATTTTGGAGACCAATAAAATAAAGTCAGCCACTGTTTCCATTGTTCCCCCTCCATTTGGCATAAAGTGATGGGATTGGATACCATGATCTTAGTTTTCTAAATGTTGAACTTTAAACCAACTTTTTCACTCTCCTGTTTCACTTTCATCAAGAGGCTCTTTAGTTCTTTGCTTTCTGCCATAAGGGTGATGTCATCTGCTTATCTGAGTTTATTGATATTTCTCTCACTAATCTTGATTTCAGTTTGTGCTTCATCCAGCCCAGCATTTTGCATGATATACTCTCCATGTATGCTAAATAAGCAAGGTGACAATATACAGCCTTGACATATTCTTTTCCCAGTTTGGAACCAGTCTGTTGTTCCATGTCCAGTTCTAACTGTTTCTTCTTGATCTGCATATAGATTTCTCAGGAGGCAAGTCAGGTGGTCTGGTATTCCCATCTCTTAAAAGGTTTGTGATGATCCACACAGTCAAAGGCTTTGGCATCATCAATAAAGCAGATGTAGGTGTTTTTCTGGAACTCTGTTGCTTTTTCTATGATCCAATCGATGTTGGCAATTTGACCTCTGGTTCCCCTGCCTCTTCTAAATCCAGCTTGAACATCTGGAAGTTCATGCTTCACATACTGTTGAAGCCTGGCTTGGAGAATTTTGAGCATCACTTTGCTAACATGTGAGATGAGGGCAATTGTATGGCAGTTTTAGCATTCTCTGGCATTGCTGCTCTTTGGGATTAGAATGAAAACTGACCTTTTCAAGTCTTGTGGCCACTGCTGAGGGCAAAGGAGAAGCCGTAGTAAGATGGTAGGAGGGGTGAAATTTTGTTTAGAATCAAACCCCATATCCACCAGAGACTCTCAGAAGGCTCAAAAATAACATTGTGTGCACCAGGACCCAGAGACCCCACAGAGGTTGAGACAGAACTGTGTTTGAGGGTTTCCTGAGGAGGTACGGGTCAGCAGTGGACTGCTGCAGGGGCAAGGGCTCTGGGTTCAGTAGACCTGGGTATGGCATAATCCCTCTTGGAGGAGGTCACCATTAACCCCACCATAAAGCCACAGAACTTACACAGCACTCTTGGAGGGCACAAACAAAACCTTGTGTGCACCAGATCACAGGAGAGAGGAGTAGTGACCCCACAAGAGACTGACCCAGACTTGCCCATGAGTGTCCAGCAGTCTCTGGTGAGGCGTGGGCTGGTGGTGGCATACTGCAGGGTTGGGGGCACTGAGTGCAAGTGCAACAGTGCATGCATAGGACCTTCTGAAGGAGATCTCCATTATCCTCATTACCTACACCATAGTTTGGCCTCAGGTCAAATAACAGGGAGGGAACACAACCCTGCCCTTCAACAGAAAATTGGATGAAAGATTTACTGAGCATGGCTCCACCCATCAGAACAAGACCCAGTTTCTCCCTCAGTCAGTCTCTCCCATCAGGAAGCTTCCATAAGCCTCATATCCTGCTCCATCAGAGGGAAGACAGACTGAAAACCACAATCACAGAAAACTAACTAATCTGATCACAGCGACCACAGCCTTGTCTAACTCAATAAAACTATGAGCCATGTCCTGTAGGGCCACCCAAGATGGATGGGTCATGGTGGAGAGTTCTGATAAAACATGGTCCACTGGAGAAGGGAATGGAAAACCACTTCAGTATTCTTGCCTTGAGAACCCCATGAACAGTATGAAAAGGACAGTGAAAGATGTCCTCCCCAGGGCGGTTAATGTCCAATATGCTACTGAAGATCAGTGGAGAAATAACTCCAGAAAAAATGAAGTGATGGATCCAAAGCAAAAACAATACCCAGTTGTGGATTCAACTGGCAATGGAAGTAAAATGCAGTGCTGTAAAGAGCAATATTGCATAGTAATCTGGAATGTTAGGTCCATGAATAAAGGCAAATTGGAAGTGGTCAAACAGGAGGTGGCAAGACTGAACACTGACATTTTAGGAACCAACAATCTAAAATGGACTGAAATAGGTGAATTTAATTCAGATGACCATTACATTTACTACCGTGGGCAGGAATCCCTTAGGAGTAGCCATCATAGTCAACAAAAGAGTCCAAATTCCAGTACTTGGATGCAATCTCAAAAACGACAGAATGATCTCTGTTTCTAATGAAAACCATTCTATATCATGGTAATCCAAGTCTATGCCCCAACCAATAATGCTGAAGAAGCTGAAGTTGAACAGTTCTATGAAGACCAACAAGACCTTCTAGAAGTAACACCCTAAAGGATGTCGTTTTCATTATAGGGGACTGGAATGTAAAAGTAGGAAGTCAAGAAACACCTGGAGTAACAGGCAAATTTGGCCATGGAATACAGAATGGAGCAGGGCAGAGGCTAATAGAATTTTGCCAGGAGAATGCATTGGTCATAGCAAACACCCACTTCCAACAACACAAGAGAAGACTCTACACATGGACATCACCAGATGGTCAATACTGAAATCAGACTGATTATATTATTTGCAGTCAAAGATGTAGAAGCTCTATGCCATCAGCAAAAACAGAACCAGGAGCTGGCTATGGCTCAGATCATGAACTCTTTATTGTCAAATTCCCTTAAATTGAAGAAAGTAGGGAAAACCACTAGACCATTCAGGTATGATCTAAATCAAATCCCTTATGATTATACAGTGGAAGTGACAAACAGGTTCAAAGGATCAGATCTGATAGACAGAGTGCCTGAAGAACTATGGATGGAGGTTTGTAACATTCTACAGAAGACATTACCCATAGACTATATTAATTTGCTCCTCTTATTCCAACCCTGTATCTTTTGTTTCTTTTCCTATTTTACTGATAAGAACTTCCATTATAATGCTCAAAAGAATTAGTGACAATGGACATCCTCATTCTAGATTTTAGAGGAAACACCTATACTGTCTTGCCATTACAAATAATACTTATTATACTTTTCTGCTAAATGCTTTAAGTTGAAGACTTTTTTTGTTTTTCTAGTTTATAAATAATTTTTAATCAAAAATATCTATTGACTTTTATTAAATGTTTTTAATGCTCCTTTTTCAAGAGTAATGTGATATTGTAAATTGCATTAATTGCACTTTTAGTGTCAAAAATTCTTTCATTCCTGGAGTAAATATAGTAAGATTAGGATATACTGTATTAATAATTTTTTCAACTATCACTATCTACTGACTTGCTGCCCTCAGCTCACGTTCTTTTCTGTACGCTTCTGCTTTGCATGTCCTATCCTGTAACATATTATTTGAACGGTTACACTTGAGATAAGATTATACATACTTATATTAAAAAAGCCTACTTTTAATAAAAATCTGAACATAAGAGCCATTGAACACTTTAAACATATTCACCTCCCTTCCAAATTATATGCAAGTTGATTAGAGTTCTCAGTTCAGTTCAGTCACTCAGTCGTGTCTGACTCTTTGCAGCCCCATGAATCGCAGTACGCCAGGCCTCCCTGTCCATCACCAATTCCCGGAGTTCACTCAGACTCACATCCATCGAGTCAGTGATGCCATCCAGCCATCTCATCTTCTGTCGTCCCCTTCTCCTCCTGCCCCCAATCCCTCCCAGCATCAGAGTCTTTACCAATGAGTCAACTCTTTGCATGATGTGGCCAAAATACTGGAGTTTCAGCTTTAGNTTGGCCACCTGATGCAAAGAGTTGACTCATTGGAAAAGACTCTGATGCTGGGAAGGATTGGGGGCAGGAGGAGAAGGGGACGACAGAGGATGAGATGGCTGGATGGCATCACCGACTTAATGCTCATGAGTTTGAGTGAACTCCGGGAGTTGGGGAGGCCTGGTGTGCTGCGATTCATGGGGTTGCAAAAAGTCGGATATGACTGAGCAACTGAATTGAACTGAACTGAAGAAATGCCTTTGGTCATGTGTTTCTAACCTTGCCTTGTCATTTGATTTATTTTTAAGTAAAATATTTTGGCTATAATATTGTTAGGTCATTAAAATCATACATGTATATATGATAATACATATATGTAATCATATACCATACATACATGTAACAGAGAACTAAATCATACATATATGTAATACAGAATGGAACTAGAAATCTAAGGCCTCCTGAAAAAACCTGTGAGCAAGAGCATGTAACAGGATGAGTGTGACACAAAGAAAGTCAAGTCTGATTTTCCAAGCTGAAAACCCAAAATAGAAAATCAAATATTAAATCATAATCACAAACTGTACAGACACTGTACATTCAAAAAAATCATAAATAAGATCATTTCTGAAATACAAGATTAACAAATATTTATTTCATATACCAAAATTTGGGGTAAGTCCAATTTATCTCAATAGTATTGAAAAGTGCAATATTCAGATATCAAAGGAAGAATTTTTCTTTTTTCACTACAGCTGAAAGATCTGTAGATAAAAGAAAGCTATATTATAACTTTCTGTCCCATAAGTTCAAATAATTATTTACAAATAGTTTTTGAACTCTTTAGCAGAAAGTCATTAGGAAGCATCACCTATCTCTCTCTCTCTCTTTTTCTTTTTCTTTTTTTTGTTTTTCATGTTCCTAAGCAATAACAGATATCTCCTGTTACTAACTTCATAGGAAGCAAAGGTTCAAAAATTTTTCAGCAATACACAAACATATACATTTACAGTATTATAGATTTTGAAAAAAATTCATGGCTAAGACTAGGCTAGAGCAGAAGAACAAAGACATGCCACGGGACCCCAGGGGACTGGACTGAGTAACAAGCAACAGTAGGACACCGCTGGGGAAGGGACAGACAGCCCTCTGAACCAATACCAAGTGAAAGCTTGCTGCTATTGAAGAGGAGCAAGAAAATCTCTAATGCCTTTCAGAACATGGCCTTGATACAGAGCAGAGGTATGTTGCCTCTGAGGGAAGGCCAGGAAAATTTGGAACCTCAGGAGCCCTGAGGAGAGGGTCTACAGAATCTTTCTAAGTCTGAGAACACAACAGATGATATGAAATTCTCCACTGTTGTTCCTGTTTCACCAAAAACATGTATATTGACCACGCCTTTGGGTTTTTGTACTATCACGCTTTGATGTCTCGGGGCCTTGCTGAACCAGAAGGGATGGTTCCTCGCAGGGTGAGCTAACTCTCAAACTTACCTGTGGGCTTCCCTAATAGCTCAGTTGGTAAAGAGCCCACTTGCAATGCAGGAGATCCCAGTTCGATTCCTGGATAAGGAAGATCCTCTGGAGAAGGGATAGGCTACCCAGTCCAATATCCTCGGGCTTCCCTTGTGGCTCAGCTGTTAAAGAACCTACCTGCAGTTCAGGAGACCTGGGTTCGATCCCTGAGTTAGGAAGATCCCCCGGAGATGAAGACTGCTACCCACTCCAGTGTTTTGGCCTGGAGAATTCCATGGACTGTGTAGTCCATGGGGTCACAAAGAGTCAGACATGACTGACTGACTTTCACTTCAATCTTGCCTGTGGGACTCCCCCGGTGGCTCAGTGGTAAAGAATTTCCCTGCAATGCAGGAGACCCAGGTTCAATCCCTGGGTTATGAAAATCCCTTGGGGAAGGGAATGGCAACCCACTCCAGTACTCTTGCCTGGAAAATTGCATGGACAGAGGGGCCTGTCAGGCAGTAGTCCATGGAGTCACAGAGTTGAACATGACTGAGTGACTAACACTTTCACTTTTTGCCTGTGAGCAGACCTTTTCATCTCAATCCAGAACTTACAGTCCAACCTCTCCATTATCAGATTTTTACTGTGGACCATCTATTTGTTCTGTTTACCCCAGAGTCAAACACCACGCAACCAAAGCCAGGTCCAACAACCTACAGCTTGCTGAAATCAATTATTCAAATTAACCAATTCTAAACTGACTTACCCTGCCTCACTCATTCTTTCCCTGCCTCAACTATTCTTTCTCACAGAAATCATAATAAAGGCTCTCACTCAAGTTTTCTCCTTGCTTCCTTTGCCTCCTGATTGACCCTGGTGCTTCCACATATAGCTCCTCATCACAGGATGTGCCTCTTCTCTTAAGATCTGTGAATGCAACAAGCTGTCTTCTCAATTGCAAGCATTTCCTGATCTGTTAGCCTTGCTACACTGCCAGGAGCCAGCACGGGAGATCCCACCCATGACAAGGTCATGTGGAGAGACCTGACGGGCAAGGCGATTCAGGTCTCAAGGGGTCCTCTGTCTGAGCATCTACCCCGAAACCAAAATCTGTCTGTCTACTGTCTGTTATACTATATTCTTCTGATATTACCACCTTTCTCTGGAAAGAGTTAACTCAGAGCTCCAGTTAACAGTCTCCTGCATATAAAAAGAATGTCTGGGTTTAAACCCCTTTGATGGCTTTCTAACTTACCTGACTGGTCTGCCCGGACTTTTACAACTTGTGAATTGTTTACAGCCCCCCAACCATGAGAGGCATGCAGCTTAAAGCATCTTAAAGATATAGAGCCTTTTAGAGTTAAGAATTAGTTTGGTGAAGAGTTTGTTGAGTTAATGTTTGCCACCAGGCCTCCATATCCTTTATCTTTTAGACACCTGGGAGGATATTAATCAATGTAAATGGGATGTAGAAATAGGGATATAGTAGTTTTGATGTTAGCAATGCTAGACTTTTGAGTTAATGAATTTTCTCTTTGTTATAAATCACTGTACTTCTCTTTCTTTGTTATAAATTGTTGTGTCCTTGCTATGTAAGAATGTAACTTTATTTAATGCTTTCTGAGAGTGGCACCAGACTTTGGGAAGAACAACATTATTACCCTTATCAGAAAAGGGCTGTAAAATGCTAATTGGCCTTCTGGCCAGAAGATGATGTAAATCACCTAAGACTGTGTATACAGCTAGATATGCAGAGAGAAAGCCTGGTCTTGATAAGAGTCAGGGCTGCTGATGCTTCATAATTTTGTATTATCCATTGATCTCTATGTACAATCAAAAGTATAAAAGGCCTTTCTGGACAATAGAGGATGGGCCAGTCACTGGAAAGACTGGTTTCCCCCGTGTCAAATCTCTCTCTATTTCTCCCTCTCCCTCCCTCTCCTTTTCAGGCTGAATTCCCATCTGGGGCCTGGAGGCTCTCTGAGTCTACTGACTTGCCCTGGCTTCTAAGACCCACGTGAGAGGGAGCCTAACACGGGTCACCCTCCGCTATTCAAGTGGGCGCCAGTGGCCTAACGTAGACGGTGCAAGTTCCTTGTCTTGGAACTTTATTAGTTTTCCGCGTAAACCAAGTTACTCAGCCTCTTTTCTCCACTAAATTTCCCAATACACTATTCTTTCCTAATCTCTCTTTTATATTTCTAAATAAGTAAGTTTTTCCTCGCCTACTCCATCTCCCCTTCAAATTACCCTGAATCCACCGGGGCAGGACCCCGGCACTACACCTAATAATAATACAATCTATTTTTTAAATTTTATTTTCTATTGGAGTGTAGCTGATTAACAATGTTGTGATAGCTTCAGGCGGACAGCAAAGGGACTTGCCAAATGTATGCATGTATCCATTTTCTGCAAATCCCCTCCCATCCAAGCCACCACATCACACTGAGCAGAGTTCTCTATATGACACAGTAGGTCCTTGTTGTTATCCATTTTATATATAGCAGTGTGTACCTATCCATCCCAAACTCTCTAATATAATGTATTTTTAAAACACATTACACTGAGCAACAGGGGACCACCGTCTACTACTGTAGCATGGAAGGCAGCAACAAAGCTTCATCTGTGCATAGGCACTGAGGGTCTGCTGAAAGAGGCTATGGATGCAGCAAGGTCACAGAAAAATCCCTCATTACTCCCACCCTGAACTTTGGCACTGTGCAGCTGCAGTTTACCACTGGGGGGTGGGGGTGGGGGTAAGTCAAACATTTAAATCTGAGCTAACTATAGATTTATATGTAGTTCTAAGAAATAAAACAAAGAAATCTCATGTGTTCTTTTCCTAGCTTTTCCCAACAGTAATATCTTGCCATTTCCCAGTTTCCTCTAGCTGCCACCTCCTTCTTAGTTTGACAAACACTCATCTCTTCTTTGTTTTTATAATTTTGTATTTTTGAAACCATGATACATATGACATCATACAGTACATAATATTTTTTGGATGAGTTCTTTCTATCAGCATAATCTCCCTTAATTTATCTAGGCTGTTGCATGTGTCAATAGTCAGTTCATTTGTTTTTCTGGGTACCATCCTTCTGTATGGAGCTCCCAAGGTTTGTTCAACCATTCAAAGAGCAACTAGGCTGTTTGTGAAGAGCAACTAGGCTGTTTCTAGTCTTTGGTAATTATAATGCTTTTTAAAAGATTTATGTACACATTTTTTATGTGAACATAGTTTCAGTTCCCTCAGATAAATGCCCAAGGTGGCATTGCTGGTTACATGGTAGTTGCATGCTTAGTTTACTAAGAAACTGCCAAACTACTTTCTAGAGTAGCTGTAACATTCTAAATTCCCGCCAGCAAAGAATGAGCAGTTTCTCCACATTCTCTCCAGCACGTGGTGTTGCCACTATTTCTTTATTTAGCTATTCTAATAGGTGAGTAGTGACGTCTCATCAATGATATTGACAGCTTTCCACGTGCTTATTTACCATCTGCATATCCTTTTCAGGGATATAACTGTTCAGGTCATCTGTCTATGCTCTAATTGGAATGTTTGTGCTGTTTTTTACTGTTGAGTTTTGAGATGTTCTTGGAATATTTTAGATAGTGATCTTTTTTCACATGCATTTTGTAAATACTTTCTCCCAATGAGTAGCCTGTTCTTTTTCCTTGTAACAGAGTCAACTGCACAATGTTTTATTTGATGAGGTCCATTTTATCAGATTTTCCTTTTATGGACCTTGTTTATAGTATCAAGTCTAGCATTAAATCTCTAAGATTTTCCTCCATTTGTTTTTTCCCTAAAGGTATTATATCATTAAAAATAAGGTTGTGATTCATTTTGAGTTAATCTTTTAATAAATTTTAAGATTTAGGCTCATTTATTTGTAGCTTAATGTTTAGCTAAAGCATGCCTAATCGCTTAAGCACTTCTTGTTTCAAAAGTTCTTTTCTCCATTAAGTTTTGCACTTTTGTCAAAAATTAGCTAGGCATATTGTTTGTGGGTTTATTTCAGTGTCCTCTGTCTACATTAATCATGTCTCTAACCTGAAAAAAAATCACACAGTTTTGATGACCGTGGTTATACAATAAAATTTTGAAAGTGAGTAATTCCTCTCACTTTATTCTTTTTCTAAATTGTTCTGGCTATTCTAGTTCCTTCAGCTTTTTCATATATATTTTAGAAAAATACTTTCTGTATCTACTTAAAAAATCTTACTGAGGTTTTGATGGTAATTACATTAAATCTGTATATTATATTAGGGATAATTTCCATCTTTGCTATGTTGAGGTTTCTAAACCATGAACATATCTGTCCATTTACTAAGATTTTATTAGATTTCCTTCATCTCAATTTTTAATTTTGAGTATACCAGTCTTATGCATATTTTGTTAGAATTACATCTAAGTATATATTGACTAATTATAAATAATATTGTTTTGAACTTCAGTGTCCATGTGTTCCTTTCTAATTCACAGGAAAACAACACATACAAGAATCTTTATCTTTTATCTTGAAAACAGAAACTCTCAATAATTCTAAGTTTTAAAAATTGATTTCTTAGGATTTTCAACAAAGACAACTATTTTATCGGCAGATAGTGATAAATTTATTTCTTATTTTTTGATTTTTATTTCCCTTTCCAATACTTTGGCCACCTGATGCAAAGAGCCCACTCAATGGAAAAGCCCCTGAAGCTGGGAAAAATTGAAGGCAAAAGGGAAAGGAGGTGGCAGAGAATGAGATGGTTAGCTAGCATCTCTGACTCAATGGACATAAATTTGAGCAAACTCCAGGAGATAGTAGAGGACAGAGCAGCCTGGTGTGCTGCAATGTATAAAGTCACAAAGAGTCAGACATGACTTAGTGACTAAACAACATTTCCTGTCCTTTCCTTATTGGGTTGGCTAGAAATTCAAACACTCTTTGAATTAGAAGGGGAAAATAAACATCTTT
Source organism: Redunca redunca (assembly GCA_006410935.1). Taxonomy (NCBI): domain Eukaryota; kingdom Metazoa; phylum Chordata; class Mammalia; order Artiodactyla; family Bovidae; genus Redunca; species Redunca redunca. The sequence continues at coordinate 230,735 of SJYQ01000473.1, forward strand.
GCCTTGTTCTAGTCTTCAGGAGAGACATTTTTGTCTTTCACCATTAAGCAGAATGTTGGCTGTGTCTTTTTATAGATGCTCTTTATCATTGAGTATATCCCTCTCTCTTTTTTTTGACAGTTTTTCTTTATGACATATATTTAATTTTATCAAATGATTTTTCTGCATTGATTGAAAGAATTGTGCAGTTTTCATTCTTTGGCCTGTTAACAAGGTATATCGAATTGTTTGATTTTCTAATACTGAATCACTGTTATATCCCTGGAATATAGCCAAACTTAATTATACTGCATTGCTTTACACATTGTATTTGCCGAAATTTTATTAAGAATTTTTGCGCCATTTTTATGAGGGATGTCAGGCTATCATTTTTTTATATTCTACTATCTTCATCTGGTTGTGGTATCAGGGTAATGCTAGCTTCAAAAACAAACTGCTCAGTATTTCCTTCCTTTCTACTTAATAGACCAGTATGTGTAGAACTGGTGTTCCTTCTTTAAATGCTTGATAGAATACTTCAGTGAAGTCATCTGGGCCTAGAGATTTCTTTTAGGGAATTTTATCAAACCACAAATTCAATTTATTTGATCGTTATAGGGCTATTCAGATTATCCACTTCATAGTATGTGAGCTAAGACTGGCTCTGCTCCCTGCTTCATTCCTGATAGCAGAAATTTGTGTCTTCTCTCTCTTTACTCTGTCACTGTTTCCAGAGATTTGTCCATTTTTATTGATTTTTTTCAAAGAACCAGCTCTTTGTTTTATGTAATTTCTCTGTTGTTGTTGTTTGTTTTCAATTTTATTGACTTCTGCTGTCTTTGTAATTTTCATCCTCCATTCTTGGTAGGATTTAGTTTGGTCTTACTACTCTAGGTTCTTGAAGTGAGAGATTGGAATATTGATTTGAATTGTTCCTCTTTCTAATATATGCATTTAGTGCTGTCAATTTCCCTCCCAGTCTTCATTAACCACATCCCACAAATATTGATATGTTAAATTTGCATTTTCATTAAGTTCAGTCTTGTAAGGTGATGATCCGTCCCATGGTTATGAAAGCAAGAGGTAAAAGAACAACACTGGAGTACCTAGGAAAATGCAAACCAGTCCCTGAAGAGAGCTAACAGAAGCACAGGAAAGGTGGAATAATCAGCTTTGTTTTGCTGATACCCATAAAAATATTATAAATAAATAGGAAAATTATTTGGTGCATCTTAAAAGCTGTCTTTAATCTGCTTTTCTGAAAGAGTTCCTAGAGGTCATTTTCAGCTATAGCATAAAGCATCTTACAGTCCCCATCAGGAATTAAATATGAACACATGCATCTTCTTATTGGCTAGTCCTCTGTGAAATGTTCAAAAGCAATAAAAAGTGGACAATGAGACGAATCACAGATCAGAGGGCATCTTGCCAGTTTAAACCGTCTGAAGAATTTTCTGACATTTTCAGTACTGTATTACTTAAAATAGCCATCTAGCTGGGTGTGGTGGTTATTACTGTTCCAGGAATAGATTTACTTACAAGTGGCAGGAAGCCTTGACAGAATTCAGACTGAGTTGTATGGTCATTCGCCTTGTTTTAGAGCTATAATCTGCGTTGCCTTCCCAGAGCAAAATGTTCTAACATCACCAAATATGAGAATGAAGAAGTGCAGAGCTTATTCATGCCACTCTAATCCCCAAATCCAATTAGCATTCAACCTGTCATGTAGCTACCCTTCTCATGCTTTTTTAGCTCCATGCAGTTCTGCAGCTCTGATTAAAAACAGTGGGTGGCCTTGATCACTTAAGATGCTTCTTATAAAATCATCAGAAGCCTAGCACAGAAAGAAACCAAATAGAAAGATGGAGACTATATAACAGTTCAAAAGAAAACCACATTGCTATACACCAGGAAAGACATTTTCATCTTAAACATTTTCATTTTCATTCATTGACAAGATTGGATGAGGAAGATGGAAAAGCAGACTCATATTTTATACAATATTAACTTGAACAATAACATACAGAAAAGAAGATATAACTTTCTACTATACAGCTATAATATGCTGCATACTCTCTATGTTCATATTAATTACCTCATTTATCCTCATCATNNNTGAGGTATCTATTATTTTTCTCATTTTACAAAGGAGGTAAATGAAGATCAGAGATGCTAAACAACTAATTTGTGTTCATGGATTCAGTAAGTAGCAATGAAGACTTCAAATCCAGGTCTCTCTGATCCTAATGACTATATTTTAGGGGGGGGATTGGTCTCCAAAACCTCTCATTATATCATTCCTCTTTTTAATTCATCAATTAACTTCCTGGCATCTCAATAACTACACTGTCTTTTATTCACACTACCACATCTCTGATATTCCAATTTGAAATGACCTTATCTCTGTAATTACGTATAAGTATGAGATGAATTTGGTAACTGCCAGGAGTGAAAAAAAGATCCTTCCCAATTTCTAAAACAAATATATATATATATATATGTGCTTTGTGGATCACTGAAAAAGGACTGCTACAGGGAAAATTTCCTTAGATAATAAAGAATACAATGTAGCTATTAAGAAATAATGAGAAAGATCTTTATATACAGCTAGGGAAACAGTACCAGTTAAGTAAAAAAGCAGAGTACAAGAAAAAATATATATCTCAGAAAAGTTTTGCTTAAAAAGTAAGAAAGAAAATGATGTATATTAGATGTTGCTTATATTTGCAAAAAGAGACACTGGGAAGATAAATAAGAAACCAATAAAATGAGTTACCAACGGGGAACCGGAGAAGAGGAAAGGAATGAGTAAGGACAGCCCTTCAGTGTCATGGGAATGAGACTTCTTAGATTATTCTTTTTTACTGTCTGACTTTTAAACCACATACATATTCAACCTATTCAAAAATAATTTAAGGAGAAAACTAAGGACCCATTTCAGACAGTGAGAAGAGTGAGGACAGCAGTTGATAAGGACAACCTTAAGGGCGGTCTAGCACAGGATCTCAGAGAAGGCAATGGCACCCCACTACGGTACTCTTGCCTGGGAAATCCCAGAACGGAAGAGCCTGGTAGGCTGCAGTCCATGGGATTGCTAAGAGTCAGACACAACTGAGCGACTTCACTTTCACTTTTCACTTTCATGCATTGGAGAAGGAAATGGCAACCCACTCCAGTGTTCTTGCCTGGAGAATCCCAGGGACGGGGGAGCCTGGTAGGCTGCCGTCCATGGGGTCCCACAGAGTCAGACACGACTGAAGTGACTTAGCAGCAGCAGCAATGGATCACAAACATTTACTGTTCCATTCAAGTAAAGGATCAAGAAGCTAAGATGTAACGTCAGTTTGGACAAGATTGGACATTGGGACAAACAGTCATGAGTTTAAATTCTAGCTTTCTTGTTTCCTAGCTATGTACTTGCAGGCTACTTAATATCTCTGAGTTTCAGTTGTATTCGTAGTAGTAATGGTATCGACATCAATAGGATATAATGAAAATTAAATGAAATAATGATTGCAAGGTACTTACACACCTTAAAGAACTGCCATCATTATAATCATCATTCTCATCATGAAGTGGAAAGGAAACAGACAATACTTCTTAGAAGCCATTCAAAGGAGGAGTAGAACAGTCTCAAGTAGCTGCACAATGATAGAACTAAACTGTTCTGTCTACTTTGAAACTTACTTTGTAAATATAATATTAGACCATTTGGGTTTGTTTAATATAACGACACCTCATCTTTTTGCAAAATGTCTTTAAGGAAAATGCATCATATCTCCAGAATTATCATTAAGCCCTTCATACTTTTTCCATTCAAATATCTTTAAGTCAATCCACTAGAAAATTTCCCCACATGGAAATATATTAGTTTCGTAAAAAGAAATTCATAGGAAATTATCTCCATGTTAAACTAAATTTCTTGAATCTGACAATTAAATTTAAAGAAATACGTTCTTTCAGCAGAACACTAACATCCTCATCAAGGAGAAAAGGAAAGCACATGTCTATGAAAATATATACATGATATAAAAAAATCAGATGAGGCAAAATTACCAGTTGAGATGCTTAAAAAGGACTGCACTGCATTAACCATACTTGTATATAATATACATTATAATATACACCTTAGAAGAAGAGGAAATGAAAACATCTGAGACAACAGCTAGAGAAGCTTCTTAGAATTCCTAAAGGAAAAAGATGCATTTGCTATTCTGCCTTAATATTGGAGTGAATTTTAAGAAAAATAATGGCAGTCATTCTGGCAAAAGACTATTGGCAAAAGACTCATGGACTATAATAAATAGTCCATGGAGCTTCTCAGATTCAGAAAAGACAAAACTATTTGAATGGGATTCCTCTCTTCATCTTGACTTATCAAAATGTGTCAATCCACCACTAATGTCCCAAGACAGCATTCCTGCCTCTTCTCCTTCCATCCTTCACTTGTGATATTCAAATACTGTATTTACTATTTCAGCTTCCATAATGCATTCACCCTGCATCTGCCTTCTCTGTCTGGGTATCTGAATCTTACCACAATACTAAGTTTTTAAAATCAGGGAAGACTGTATTATTTTAAAGTATCACTCAAATATTTTGCATACTTTATACTCAGAATTTTAAAGAAGATGATTAATAATGCTTGTATATGTGAACCGTGAATTTCCAGATGTTCAAGCTGGTTTCAAAAAAGGCAGAGGAACCAGAGATCAAATTGCCAACATCTGCTGGATCATGGAAAAAGCAAGGGAGTTCCAGAAAAACATCTATTTCTGCTTTATTGACTATGCCAAAGCCTTTGACTGTGTGGATCACAATAAAATGTGGAAAATTCTGAAAGAGATGGGAATACCAGACCACCTAACCTGCCTCTTGAGAAATCTGTATGCAGGTCAGGAAGCAACAGTTAGAACTGGACATGGAACAACAGACTGGCTCCTAATAGGAAAAGGAGTATGTCAAGGCTGTATATTGTCACCCTGCTTATTTAACTTATATGCAGAGTACATCATGAGAAATGCTGGACTGGAAGAAACACAAGCTGGAATCAAGATTGCCAGGAGAAATATCAGTAACCTCAGATATGCAGATGACACCACCCTTATGGCAGAAAGTGAAGAGGA
>SJYQ01000473.1:235860-262158 GCA_006410935.1 Redunca redunca
TTGATGAAAGTGAAAGAGGAGAGCGAAAAAGTTGGCTTAAAGCTCAGCATTCAGAAAACGAAGATCATGGCATCTGGTCCCATCACTTCATGGGAAATAGATGGGGAAACAGTGTCAGACTTTATTTTTTGGGGCTCCACAATCATTGCAGATGGTGACTGCAGCCACGAAATTAAAAGACGCTTACTCCTTGGAAGAAAAGTTATGACCAACCTAGATAGTATATTCAAAAGCAGAGACATTACTTTGCCGTCTAAGGTCCGTCTAGTCAAGGCTATGGTTTTTCCTGTAGTCATGTATGAATGTGAGAGTTGGACTCTGAAGAAGGCTGAGCACTGAAGAATTGATGCTTTTGAACTGTGGTGTTGGAGAAGACTCTTGAGAGTCCCTTGGACTGCAAGGAGATCCAACCAGTCCATTCTGAAGGAGATCAACCCTGGGATTTCTTTGTAAGGAATGATGCTAAAGCTGAAGCTCCAGTATTTTGGCCACCTCATGCGAAGAGTTGACTCATTGGAAAAGACTCTGATGCTGGGAGGGATTGGGGGCAGGAGGAGAAGGGGATGACTGAGGATGAGATGGTTGGATGGCATCGCAGACTTGATGGACGTGAGTCTGAGTGAACTCTGGGAGATGGTGATGGAGAGGGAGGCCTGGCGTGCTGCGATTCATGGGGTTGCAAAGAGTCGGACACGACTGAGCGACTGAACTGAACTGAACTGTATACTTTGGCCACCTGATGCAAAGAGGTGATTCATTAGAAAAGAACCTGATGGTAGGAAAGATTAAAGGCAGGAGGAGAAGGGGATTACAGAGGATGAGATGACATCACTGACTCAATGGACATGAGTCAGAGCAAGCTCTGGGAGATGAATGACAGGGAAACCTGGTGTGCTGTAGTCCATGGGGTTGCAAAGAGTTGGACACAACTGAATGACTGAACAACAATATTGCTTTCCAGAAGCAAAGAGATGCACACATATCTCAGGTTTTACAAAAAAATGTATGTACAAGTTGACTTTAAAAGCAAACTTGTGATAAGATTAGCAATCTCCCTGAGAAATTCTTATATCTAAAGTTACATCTATCGTCAACGTCAAGGATTTTGTCCCTAATTTATGGTTCTTTTAAATCAAGACTTCACTATTATATTATAAATTAAAGCCTATTAAGTTGATTTTAATCATTTTTGTACTTGATTTAATTTCCAGTTTACAAAATCGCTGCCCCTACTGTAACTGCAATCTAATTTTAAAGGAGTACTCCTCTCTACAATTATTTTTTGCCTTTCTTCTTTCTCTGCTGTCATTAATTTTACAAATGCAATTATTTTTCTGCAAATGTTCATTACAACCAGTAGGAATGTGGGGGTTATAGCACTTAAGTTGGTAGATCCATTAAAATCTAGCCAGCCTGATATTAGTAAGGCCAGTAGTATGTATTTGGCTTCTCTCAGGCTATTTTGTGAAGATCACACAAAATGTTATTTTTAATTTCTGTGATCGTCTCTGAATATTTTTTAAAATCCTTATTTGTTAAAATTTATCATGTAATTAATTTATGAAACAGGTTTAAATGTTATCAGATTCTGACTGTTGAAATTATTATTCTATTAGTAGTATTTCAAAAATGCAGAGAAGCTTAGAGAATAAAATTATAGTCATAAGTGTACCCACCAAACATATTTAACAAATGCTGTGTTATATTTTTCTTCAGTTCACTTATAACAATTCAAAATAAAATCCATTCAAAATAAAAAGATTCATTAAGCCTGTATACATATTCCTATCAATACTACCTGCAAATAACCACATCATAAAACTGAAGAGAATCTTCACCATCCTGATTTCTTTATACATTTGCTGCATATTTATGAATTCATAAACAGAGAGAGTATATATACTTAATACTTGCAGAAATTTTTTCATAAAATTTTTAGCAATTTATCTTTATTCATAAACTAAAAAACAAACTATAAACATAATGAAAAATCTCAGAAATGACAAGGCTGAAAAATAAAGCAAGAAAGGAGGGTTTGAAGTGTTTGAGCTGAGGGTAGTTTTCAATATAAATAGAGGAATTAATTTTAAGTTTCTTGGAGAAGGTGTCATTTGAGCAAACATTTTAAGAGGAGACAGTGTTTTAGTTCCCTCCCCTATTATTACATTGGTTTGGATCTCTGAATACCAGGAGACAGCCTACTTATTTTTATTAATGCTTTTGCTCTTAATTCTTTTATCTAGCATTGTTATACCAGCTAATTGTGTGAGTGTGTTTATGAGCAAGGAGTGATTACAACTCACCTAAATATCTCCTGCCATTATTTTAGTTTCACCCTGTCTTGTTTATTTCTCATGTCTTCATTTTTGGTTGATTTAAAAATATCAAATGGCTGTCTTTTTCTTCAAACCTGTAAGGTACCATCCCTTCATGACTGAGTTAATGTGTTTGACTTAGTTATGATTGCTTTTTAATTGAATTTATTTCTATCATATGGTATATGTGAGTGTCTATGTATTTGTTTAGGTGGGTATGTATGCTTTTTGTACCGTTTTTTTCTTTGATTTATCTTTAGAAAACTAGACATGATGTTTTAAGTTGATTATGCTTATATCTATTATACCAAGAGCCAATATTTCTAATATCTAAAATATTTCTGTTTTTCTATTACCGTTTCAAAAGGGTGTTAGCATATTTCAATAACAAGTGAATACTGCCCTTATTTTCCTTGTAACTATTGTCTATAATTTTAACACTTTCTTTTGAAACTTAAAAAAATCCTTATTATTAATTATTCTACTCAACAGTGCATTACATGTACCACATTGGTTCCTGTATTGTTTGTTTACATTGAGTTCACTTCTGTTTTTGGTGTTTCTGTCAGCAGTTTTTTAAATTCAGATAGTTTTGGGGATAAGGTTTGAGGCTGAGTATTTACTTGCCTCTACTTTTAAATCAGTTGACATCAGTTTGAAAAAGTATATTTTTTCCAGTTAATTTCCTTGAGCATTTTGAATTATTTTTTCATTGTGTGGTGATTTCACTTATTGAAGAAGATGTCAGAACCTAAGCATTTAAAAAATAAATCAGGTATTGTCTTCTTCATCGAATTTCTTTTAATATTTACTTATATATTCTGCAGCTTCAACATTATAGTCTCAATACATTTTTTGTGTTTCTGTGCTTATCTACATATGCATGTATGTATCTCTTTATTTCTACTCAACCATCCATCCATCTATCCATCCCTCAACCTTTCTATCTTTCTTGGTCAACACTGGACATTCACTTTCAAATAGAAGATTTGTGTCTTCCTTCAATTCTAGATAATTCATGGGAATCATTTTTCAAACATCAACTCACAACTTCCATTCTCTTTTTCTAGCACTCCCAACAGTCACATGTCACATATTTTCAATCTAATTTTTCGTGTCTCTGTAATGTTCCTTTATTATTTTAACTTCATCTGTTCTACACTTGGGGAATCATCCTCTACTATCTTCCAATTTACTCATCTACTTATTTCCAACTTAGGCATTTTTCTACCTATTCAGTTTATTGCATCTCAGTAATATTTTCTTTCCCAGAGATTTCTTCGCCTCTTTTCAGATGCACCTATTATTATTTCACTTCTATTTATTGTAATTCATTATATCTTGTTCCTGCAGTTGTTTATAAATTCAAGTTCTTTGTGAAATTTTTCAGTCATAAAATTATTAAAATTCTGTTAGAACTGATTTTATTGGCTGTGTTTTGTTTGCTTATTTTCTTTTTCCTTATTGGTTATCATATTTACATTTTTAGGTCTATTTTGAGCAGATTTATTCCTTGTTTTATTCTCATCTCTATCTTTATAGAAGTCATATAATTTCCTTCATTCAGTCTTAAAGCCCACTGCCTAACCTTAAGATTTAGGTTGGTGAATTGTTATCCTAAGACCACGCAACTCTAGTGGATCCATTTATTTGGGCTACAGTGCAAATCATAACCCTGAGAATTGTGCAGTATATCATCTAAACACTGCAAGCTGCTGCCCTGTGGAATACTACTCAAGTGAAAATGGGACTGTCACAGAAGAAGTTATAAGCCAGTGGGTAGTCATTCTAAGATTCTAGCTGCTTTGTTCCCCTTTCTTGTTTTTGATGTTCTAAGCAACAAGGACACCATTTTCAAGCTGCTTCTCACTGATTAGACTCACCAAAGAACCTCTTTCCTAACTTTGACCATATTTCTGACATCTCATCTTTCGTGGGGTTCTTTTGGCTCTCAATAATACACAAGCACTGAAATCTCAGCCTCTTATATATGAGTCTAAAAGCAAATTCCCGCATGCTTACATATATAATTACACATCTTATTTCATGTTTCTCTCGAGTTTCTAGTCCATGGAAGTGTATAGTTTTTTTTAAGATAAACTATGATTTTGTTTTCAACTACTGAAATACCTAATTGATCAACACTAGTAAGATTTTTAAACAAAAGGTGTGAGCTTATAATTCCACCTTGTAAGTATTCCACGGAAATGATCTCTATGCTTCTTTCTGGTTCTCAAAATTTTTAAGCCTATAACTTTTCCTTCCAAAGTAATTTTACTAAGAATTCATAGAATTTGAATCTCAACTCTATTTATATTTTTTAATTAAAATATATCCTATATTTGTAATCATGTTTTAAANGTGAAGTTCAGAAAGATTAACAAAATGTTCTGTAACCAGTTTATATTTGAATGATTCTAGTATTCTTTCACATATGTATATGGGATTATTTCCTAGCATTGTACTATATTTACTGATGATATGGCTATATCATCTTATATAAAGATGATATAAAGATGATATATATATATAGGTCTTATATAAAGTTCCTAATGAGTATCTGGATCTTACACATGTATAAATTAAAATACAATGAAAATCATGACACAGTGCCTAGTTCTTCATAATTAGTTCTGTAAATACATGATCCCAAATAAAGGAAAAAGTAAACACAAATAGGCAACTTATTCTCTGCTTTATAAAAGCCATGTGAATGCGTGTATAGTGCTATAGCTAGTAAGAGGAAAAATTTTGAATATGAAATCATACTCTTGTGCTTAATTCACATGGAATCACCTTGGTTGATGTACAGTATCCCTCCTCAGCTTCCCCAAGTACCACGTAACATCTTATTTGTCACATCTCATTTTCTGTAATGAATAGCTGTCATATTTGCCTACTTACCAATCTCCTTTAGAATCCACTTCCCTCATACTCTCAGTGTTATTCCAGAGGCCCTCCCTGGATGGCACAATAATAGAGACCCAGACAGTCAAAGCCACAGCACTTGTGGCAATGAGCAAGTTGAGACGCTATTTAGCATCATCAGCTCTAGGATTTCCCTGAACAATCAGAACAATCACAGCTCTTTCTGCCAGGTTTGTACACCAGTGAGGTATTCATGGATCACTGCTCAAGTCACCCTGTTGCCAGAAGGAAAGACAAGGAAACTTCGGGGAGAGAAAAATCAGAGTTGGGAAATGGAGACAAATTCCTGAAAGCAGGAAGCTATGCCTAAAGCTAGAACAGTCCTGGAATTTTTCAGGTAATTAGGTAAATTCTCTCTCTCTCTCATTCTCTCATTTTTCCATAGACAATTAAAGTTTAGCTTCTCCGTAATTGCAGGAGCTTTACCTCCCAGATCTATAATTTCCCATTCTCTCCTTTGTATAACCCACTATATTATGTCTCTTGAGAAGAGAGATGATCCCTTATTAATCCTTTTATATTAAGTTTCTATCATAGTATCCAACTCAAATACTTAATAAAAAAAAAAGAACAAATGAATAAGCATCAATTTTCATAGCTATAAGACTAGATCTTAATAATTTAAGATAACTGATACTTTGGTCTATAAGTCTGAGTTAAATATTTTGAACTGGCACCAAATAAATATTATTTTCCTTCTACACTGCCCTATGGGGGATTACTATGAAAAACTGGAACATTAGTTTAGAAAAACATGGCATCAAATCACACTGATGAAGTAAGATTAATATTGATATGCATCAGAAATTATATAAGTGGCATTGAAAGGGATAGTGTTGCAAGTCCTAGAAATGCCTCCTAACACACATCTTCTCATCTCTGTCATAGAGTTCCTACATTCCAAAATTCTATTATCCAATAAATAGGAGAGAAACATTTGGGTATTACTGCTTTAGAGCATCTTCTTAGTATAATAGTCCTTTGTTTGGTTTCAGTTTTGTTTATAAAAAATTTCACAGTATGAAAAACATGCCCTCAAACCAGCTTCAGTAATTGTAGCATTGTGTCATATTTGTTTATCTGTCATTTATCTGTGTAAATACATGTTTTGGTGTTACTTTATGGTAAGTTATAGACATAATGACACCTCACCTATACTTTCTTCATCATGTAACTCCTAAGAATAAGGATCATGACAAAGTTAAAACACTATTATGACACCTATAATAACTGAAAAAAATTCATATCTAGTCTTTAAAACATATTCAAATATCCCCAGTTGTCACAAGAAAATATATTAGTCTCCTTCTTAAAATTAGATTCATGCATTGCAAGTGGTCCTTCAGTCTTTTTAATCTAAACTAACAGGATTTCTGTGAGTACTGTTTCTATGAACAAATAAATCAGATTTTCTTTACCTGAACACTCCCCAAAATATTACTGCTAAAAAATGTTAATATTTACAATACATAAAATATTATTATGAAGCAAGTAAGTTCTTCAAAAGGAAGAGTCCTATACAAAAGTAATAAATAAGAGGACACATTTGTTAACAAGCGGAGTAGCTGTACAAAAGATTTTGAACTATTCAAGTCAGGCATAAACACTAACAGTTCATCACCCTCCATTAAAACTCTGACGAGTTCAAAGAAATGTAGTAAGGCTGAATTTAAGAGAGAGAGAGAGAGAGATTGCAAATCAAAAAGATATCAAGGACAGTTTAAGGACATGGAGCTGGAATGAGTAGTCAGTGAAGGAGTATTATACAGGATAAAGACTTGATGAAGATAATAATTGGGGGAAGACATAAATGTAGCAAATTTTTAAGTTTTTCATTTTTAATTTCAAAAAAGAAATTCTTGATAGCCAGAGCAATTCAGTAATAAAAAATACAACCCTAGAGTTGCTTCTGCTCAATGCTCTGTGATGGTCTAATTGGGAAGGAAATCTAAAAATGAGGGGATATATATATATATAGGCTTCCCTGGTAGCTCAGCTGGTAAAGAATCTGCCTGCAATGAAGGAGACCCTGGTTCGATTCCTGGGTCTGGAAGATCCCATGGAAAAGGGATAGGCTACCCACTCCAGTATTCTTGGGCTTCCCTGGTGGCTCAGACAGTAAAGAATCTGCCTGCAATGTGGGAGACCCGGGTTCAACCCCTCAGTAAGGAAGAATTCTCCAGTACTCTGGCCTGGAGAATTCCCACGGACAAAGAAGCCTGGCAGGCTACAGTCCGTGGGGTCGCAAAGAGTCGGACATTACTGAGCAACTAAGCACAGCCCAGCCTGAATGTAGCACAAGAGATTACAAAAAGGAAATAAAGCATGGACTTGGGCTGTCATAGCAACCCAAGTGAAAACAGACAAGAGAAGAATGTTGCCTTTAGCTCACAGGATTCATTTTGCCAGGAAAGGCCAAGAGCTTCTTCAGATATTCCAGGTCTTCACCCCAGATGTGTCACTACTTAGCTATGTGACCCTGTATAACTCACGTACGTAGACCTCCAGAAATCTGAGGGGCAAAACAGATGACAACTACGGTAACAGCTCCAAGTGTCTCTTACTTCAGGAATAGCTTGACCATATCAGACACCCTTCATACACACTTTAAAGTTTTCAAATGATGTGGATATAAAAGCTCTTATTTTTTAACAGGAGAACTCTAGAAACAAAGCTTGAGAAGGTGATAACTTAAGTGTAGGCCAAGTTTCCGCCTAGCATCCTCTTTCTAGCTCTTGTGGGAAGTGTAACTAATTAAGAGGAAGACATAAATCAAAGTATCTCATTGTTGTTGTGCAGTTGCTCAGTCATATCTGACTCTTTGCAGCCTCCTGAACTGCAGCATGCCAGGCTTCCCTGTTTTTCACTATTTCTCTGAGTTTGCTCAAACTCATAAGTCAAGCTCATAAGAAAGTCTATTTATAAATTTAAGGATTCTCACTAAATTATTTCTAAGTAACATAAGTGTTTATATTTAAATATTTATTTGCATGTGAAATTTGTGACTTAATTTACAACAGTATTAATTATTTGCCCATAAGCACCAGGTTTCTTGCTGTAGGCCAAGGGTTACTATCTGATATTTCAGGTCAACTACTAATAGAGGTCATATTTTCAAGGTCATATCAAAAGGAGTGAGTGAACATTAAGTTTAAGATTTCAAGTTCAACTGAAGCTAGGGTCAAGGAGTGTGTGAATTATAAGAGAGGTGTCATCATTGCCAGAAACATGGAGGTCTTATTTTACCTTCCACTCAAGTAAGAAAAGGAGGATTTTTTTTTTTTTTTACAACAAATATTCTAACACATTTGGGATTCTCTAATAAATGTTCATTTTCATTAGTAAACAATGTGTAACAGTGGGCAATTTTTTTCCATGAAGATTCTTAGGTTTTAGGAAATGTTTTACAAAATCAGTTTGAATGCATGTCTGATGAACAGATATCAAATAAAAACATATAATAATTTAGAGCCAACAATGCAGCAGAGCTTTAGGCAGTCAAAGGATATAGAGTGAAAAACATCATTCAAAACAGTAAATGCAGTTCTTTCCTCAAGAAAATTTTAACCTTGTTGCTTTAGATTACATATATGAAAGTGAACAACAGATCCTTTACTCAGGAGGCACATTTTAATGATATCATTGTGCTGTATTAATAGGAAAAATGCATCTATGTAGATTTCCAATATGAAACTCCTAGGATTGTGCTTACCTGCCTCTTTTCCACTAACTCTGGTGCACAAGCAAATTCCTGTTAAGCCTGTTAGGATCTTGTGTTAACTCTTTCAGCTCACTGAATTCCACATTTTTTAGTCTCCTATTTAAGTTTTTCCCAAAGATTTGAAAGAATGTACTATAGTGCAAACTTGAATGACTTATTAACTTAGAAATTGTCCTGAAACTAGGAAAAATAACTCTCAAAGGCTCTACTCAGAGATCAGTGGCAGAAGCATCCATGTTGAAACTCTCAAGAAATGGCAGAGATTTGGGAACAAGGAAACTATGGTTTGGGGCTTTCCTGGTGGCTCAGATGGTAAAGAATACTCCTGCAATGCAGGAGACGAGGGTTCGATGCCTGGGTTGGGAAGATCCCCTGAAGAAGGGAATGGCAACCCACTCCAGTATACTTGGCGAATTCCATGGACAGAGGAGGCTGGCAGGCTTGAGTCCATGGGGTCACAAGAGTCAGACACGACCGAACAACTAACACTTTCACTTTCAAGCTATGGTCTCATTTCTGGTAATCTAGCTGAAACCTAGTCACTCCTGACAATTAATCTCTATTCTAAGTGAATGCATCTCAGCCTGAAGTGGTTTTCTCATTGTGAGGTTCAGCTATGTTTAGGTTATAACATTCTAGGACGGCACTTGCTGTCATTTAAATAGAATGCAAGCCACAAAGGTAGTTTGCCACAAAAGTTGGTTAAAATTTTGTAGTTGCCACATTAAACAAAGATAAAAAGAAATAAGCAAAATTCATTTAAATAATTTAATTCACAATACCTAAAATATCAACATTTCAACATGTATTGATATTTTAAATTATGAATGAATATATCTATTGATATTTTAAATTATGAATTAATACCTTTATCTTACTAAGTTTTGAAATGTAGTGTTCATTTCATGTTTGTCAAAAGTTGGAGTAATACCAAGTCACACACTCAGTAGCCACTCATGGCAGTAGCTACCATATTAGACCATGCAGTTCTGCAATGTTCAGTTTTCAAACAGTGCCAAATAGAGTGCCATGAGCTGGAAGATTATTTAAATGCTCTTTGATTATCATGGTATAACTAAAAGTTGGGGCTTTGGAGGACTGGAAGAGACGTATTGAAATATTCCATACTTCTCAATCTCTATTAATATAATACTTGTAAAATTGTGTTGCTTTAAAACCAAATAGTAAGGGATAAATCAGGTGTTTGAGAATAACATATACACACTACTAAATATATATATAACCAACAAGAACCTACTATATAGCACAGGGAACTCTACTCAATATTTTGTCTCAACCTATAAGGGAAAAAAATCTGAAAAAAAAAGATATATATGTATGTATAACTGAATCACTTTGCTATACTTCTGAAACTAACACAATATTGTAAATCAACTATACTTCAATAAAAAAAATAGGAAGGGCAATGTTAAATTGTTCTCGGTGTTAACTATAAAGAATTATGGACTTCCCTGGTCTTAATAATTAACTAGAGATTAATAATTAATTGGAGATTAATAGTGTCCAATTATTATTGGAGAAGGAAATGGCAACCCACTGCAGTATTCTTGCCTGGGGAATCCCATGGACAGATGAGCCTGGCAGGCTACATTCCAAAGGGTCACAAGAGTCAGACATGACTTAGAGACTAAACCACCACCACGGGTATTGCAGTAAGTAAGAATTCAGTTGCCAGTGCAGGGGACACAGGTTCAATCTCTATTCTGAGAATATTTCTCATGCTGCAGAGCAACTAAGCCCATGCCCCACAACTACTGAGGCCACGTGCTGCAGCCACTGAAGCCCACACGCCGACAGCCTGTGCTCCACAAGGGAAGTCAGGGCAGTGAGAAGACCACCCCTACTCGCTGCAACTAGCGCAAGCCCATGCACAGCAATGAAGACCCAGCACTGACAAAAGTTAAAAAAAAAATTACATCTAGGAGTTATACAAGAAGAAAGAGTACATACTTTTAAACACTGGCTCTTCTAAAACAAAATTCATAGTTTTCATTAAGTTTTTATTATTCAGATATGAAGTACTTTCAATATTTTATTTATTCTATATTTATAAAAGTGGAAATGAGTACATTATCTACTTTGACTGAAAGAATATTCAAATTATGTACATAATGTTTTAAAACAACCTAAGATCACAATTTCCTGAGTTGATCATTTTCATCTCATCCCTTAAAGTTTCTAAAATTGGAGAGGGGGAGGCTTCATTATTTTTTTTTATTGCGGTAAAATACACATAACATAGAATATACTGTTGTAACCATTTTTAAGTGTATAGTTCTGTGGCATTAAGTACATTCAGGTTGTTCTACAGCTATCACCAGCATCCATCTCCAGAACTTTTTTATTCCTCCCCCAAGGACATGACATGTTCTACCCATACCAAATATTAACTCTCCCTTTCCCTCTTCCCCTAGTCCCTGGAAATTAACATTCTGCTCTTTGTTCCGAGGGCTTCGATTACTCTAGGTACTTCATACAAGTGGAATCATACAATAGTTGTCCTTTGAGACTGAAATATCGCACAGCATAATGTCCTCAAGGTTCATCTAAGTAAGAGAATGAATCAGAACTTCCTTCTTTTTAAGGCTAATATTTCTTTCCAAGGCATTTTGCTCATATATGCATCATTTGATGGACATTTGGGTTGCTTCTACATTTTAGCTTTGTGAAAAATGCCACTATGAACTTGGAGCATACAAATAACTGAGTTCTGGGCTTTTGCTTTTATTACCTACCTAAGTCTGTGGTCTGTCTAATCAAAGCTATGGTTTTTCTTGTGGTCATGTATGGATGTGAGAGTTGGACTGTAAAGAAGGCTGAGCGCTGAAGAATTGATGCTTTTGAACTGTGATGTTGGAGAAGACTCTTGAGAGTCCCTTGGACTGCAAGGAGATCCAACCAGTCCATTCTGAAGGAGATCAACCCTGGGATTTCTTTGGAAGGAATGATGCTAAAGCTGAAGCTTCAGTACTTTGGACACTTCATGTGAAGAGCTGACTCATTGGAAAAGACTTTGATGCTGGGAGGGATTGGGGCCAGGAGGAGAAGGGGACGACCGAGGATGAGATGGCTGGATGGCATCACTGACTGGAAGTGAGTCTGAGTGAACTCCGGGAGTTGGCGATGGACAGGGAGGCCTGGCGTGCTGCGATTCATGGGGTCGCTAAGAATCGGACACGACTCAGCAACTGAACTGAACTGACTGAAGTTTGTGGAGCACTTATCTTTCCTATTCTTCTTTCATTAAAATGGTGGCAGATTTTTCTTTCACTCTAAAATAAAATCTTTCCTCTTAGTGCTGGCAATGCAATATATTTTCCTAATAGAATAGACAAATTTATTCTCTTGAAACGTCTCGGATTTTTCTGCCCCTTGCTCCCTAGTTCTTATTTCACTATATTCGTCTAAGATTATCATTCTTTAATATTAAGTCATTGTCCATGTAGAAATATTTGCATAATGAATTCAGAAAATTAAAAATATCTGTAGAATATTCTAACCTACAGCTCCCTGGGTCCTAGATAAATTATCCCAGTTTCACATTTGGGTTGGAATTTATCTTGTCACAGACTTCAGGCTTCAATCTTTCAACCCTCTCTTCACTCTATTAGTTCTCTCAGCTCCCACATGTGAACTATTCTTGGCATTAAAAACTCATTTTTAAAGCAATACGATTTCAACAACTAAAATACCATGTGTGCTTGTTAGGTTAAATTTAGCCTTGTGAAATTGCACCTTAGCAATTTTGCAGCATCAGTAAGTATTTCTCCTATCTCCAGTTCCCTTTGATCCTCAATCCACAACTTGGATTCAATTGTAATTTCTTCCCCTCTAGTAAATATGGCTTTGAGGGCACAAGATCAAACCAAGGAGAAAAATAAACACAATGATGTACTAAGTATGATCTCAAAATATGAAAACAAAGCTCATAAAATCTTGAAAACTGATGCGCAAAGCAAAAGCAGCCTGTTCTCTTACTTTTGCAATGCCATACTTAAAATGTTCAAAGACTTGTGAGAAGCATAAGATCATTTTGTTAATAACCAGTACTATTCCAAGGACGTTGACTGTCTGAATTTCTAACACATTCATTGCTCCTAACTTGCAGCTATTTCCTTTAGCAAGCCTTAGTAGGAGAGGAAGAGAGATATAGATGAGCAGATGTAAATAATGCAGCATTCAATTTTTGCTTCAATTGCAACAGAAAAACTACTCTCATATTTAGTATACCTAAGGCATATTTCCCCAGCTTTCCCAGCCAAGATTTCTCTTGGGGACATCAAGCTATCACAGAAATGAAAAGCAGTGAGAGAGAAAGAGAGATGACATGGAAAAAATATAGCCATACATATAAATGTTGGAGCCACTGTGAGCCAAGATTTCTACTACTGTGGCCCAAAATACTGTTGACAGTAAGAATTTCTTCAAGTAATACTATTTTGATTAATAAAGACCCAACTGATTTCAAGATCACAAAACTCATATAAATATCTGGGTATTCATCTCTATTGTCTTCATTTATGAATGGGTTAGGTTTCAAATCTTAAACCTATTCTCCACTCAACTTTAACTAGCATAACTTCATTTTCTTCTGCAAACTGGCTCTGAAGAGGGAAATCTGAAATCTGATCAAATGTTCTTATTTAGAAATCACCTGCTTAAGTACATGTAAATGTTTTCCTTATCCTTCAAAGTTAAAAGTATCATGAGAGTATTCTAGGTAAGTGTTTCTTTTTATTAGCTCTGTTCACCCTTTTGGTCAGTAGACTTGTGTCCTTCAGCTCAGAAAGGCATATTCTAATATATAATTAACTACTGTTTATGATCAATTTCTTCTGCTCTTTTGTTCTGGCATTTCAATTACAGTAGTTTATAATTTCTCTGGTCTTCATATTTTCTGTTTTCCTGGTGATCCACATTATTTTAAATGAAACTTTATGAATTATACATGAAATATGATGAATTATGAAAAAATATAAAGGGTTATAATCAAGAAACGAAGGGATTAGGAGGGAGCGGCTACTTTTATGTTTTGTTTGTTTGTCTCTTTGGTGCTTCCTTATTTCCAACTTGCCATTTTATACACATTTTTTCTGTGCTCTTATCCATGTTGATGGTTGAAAATTATCATTGATCATTGTTTTTGGCTTCTACTTGCTGTAGGACAGAAGGAATTGTGACCATTCAACAGAATAGCAAATGAATAAAGAACATAGACTATGTAATCAGACACACACATATTCCATTTCTGACTACATAGTAAAGCTGTGCCACCTCTTAAAACCTTAACCTGAGGCTTCTGGTTCAAGTTGAAGTAATAGAAGGACATGCACCCATCACCTCCTGTGAGAGCATCACAATTACAACTAGTTGTTCACAACCATTGAACAGAGGATACCTCACATCCAAAGACAAAGAAGCCACAGCAAGATGGTAGGAGGGGATCAATTGTGATAAAATTAAATCCCATACCTGCCAGGTGAGTGACCCACAGACTGGAGAACAATAATACCAAAGAAGTTCTTGCACTGTTGTGAAGATTCGAAATGCCATGTCAGACTTCCTAGCCTGGACACCGGACAAAGGGACAGGGAATCCCCAGGGAATCTGGCCTTGAAGCCCAGCAGGATCTGATTATAGGTCTTCCAGAGGACTAGGGTAAACAGAGACTCCAATCCTGTAGGGCACAAACAAAATTTTGCATGCACCAAGACCGGGAGGAGAGGAGCAGTGACCTCACAGGAGACCAAACCAAACCTGCCTGCTAGTGTTGGAGGGTCTCCTGTGGAGGCATAAGTTGGCAGGGGCTCACCACAGGGTTGGGAGCACTGCAAGGTCGTCTTTGGCATAAACCCTCTTGGAGTTTGCCATTAACCCTACCAAAGAGCTCCTAGACCCCAGGGCTGGGTCGCCTCAGGCCAAAAAACTGAGAGGGAGGCACAACCCCACCGATAAGCAGATTAAAGCTTTCCAGATGTTCAAGCTGGATTCAGAAAAGGCAGAGGAATCAGAGATCAAATAGCCAACATCTATTGGATCATCGAAAAAGCAAGAGAGTTCCAGAAAAACATCTATTTCTGCTTTATTGACTATGCCAAAGCCTTTGACTGTGTGGATCACAACAAACTGTGGAAAATTCTTAAAGAGACAGGAATACCAGACCACCTGACTTGCCTCCTGAGAAATCTGTATGCAGGTCAAGAAGCAACACTTAGAACTGTATGTGGAACAACAGACTGGTTACAAATCAAGAAGGCAGTACGTCAAGGCTGTATACTGTCACCCTGCTTATTTAACTTATATGCAGAGTACATCATGAGAAATGCCAGGCTGTATGAAGCACAAGCTAGAATCAAGGTTGCCAGAAAAAATATCAACAACCTCAGATATGCAGATGAGACCACCCTTAT
The DNA here is from genome assembly GCA_006410935.1 of Redunca redunca. Lineage (NCBI taxonomy): Eukaryota > Metazoa > Chordata > Mammalia > Artiodactyla > Bovidae > Redunca > Redunca redunca. Next base: position 251,256 of record SJYQ01000473.1, read on the forward strand.
GGCAGAAAGTGAAGAAGAACTAAAGGATCTCTTGAAGATGAAAGGGAAAGAGCTGAGTGAAAAAGTTGGCTTAAAACTCACTGAAGGCAGGACGAGAAGGGTATAATAGAGGATGAGATGGTTGGATGGCATCACCAACTTGATAGACATGAATTTGGGTGAGCTCTGGGAGCTGGTGGTAGACAGGAAAGCCTGGCTTGGTGCAGTCTATGGGGTCACAAAGAGTCAAACATGACTAAGTGCCTGAAAGGAACTGAACTGAGCAAGGCACTGCCCACCAGAGCAAGATCCAGTTTTTCACATTGCCAGTCCCTCCCATCAAGAAATTTACACAAGCCTCAGCCTCATCCATCAGAGGGCAGATATTGGAAGGAAGAAGAACCAAAATCTCACATTTTGTTTTCTGGCTAAAACAAAAACCATATTACAGAAAGTTAATCACAAAGTTATGTCCCAGATAAAAGGACAAGATAAAACCCCAAAAAGACAATTAAATGAAGTAGAGATAGGCAACATTCCAGAAAAAGAATTCAGAATAATGATAGTGAAGATGATTCAGGATCTTGGAAAAAGAATGGAGGCAAAGCTTGAGAAGATGCAAGAAATGTTTACCAAAGAACTAAAGAACAAACAAACAGAGATGAATAATACACCACAAGGAATCCAAAGCAGAATAACAGAGGCAGAAGAATGGATAAATGGTCTGAAAGACAGAATGGTGGAAATCACTGCCATATAATAGAACATAGAAAAAAGAATGAAGAAAAAAAAAAAAGAAGATATTCTAAGAGACCTCAAGGACAACATTAAACACACCAACATTCTCATTATAGGGATCCCAAAAGAAGAGAGAGAGAAAGGAGCTGAGAAAATATTTGAAGAGATAATAGTTGAAAACTTCCCTAACATGGGAAAGGAAAGAGTCAACCAAGTACAGGAAGCATAGAGAGTCCCAGGCAGGATAAACGCAAGGAGGAATACACTGAGACACACAGTAATCAAACTGACAAAAAATAAAGACAGAGATAAAATAGTAAAAGCAATAAGGGATAAACAACAAACAACATACAAGGGAATCCCATCAGGCTATCTCAACAGAAACTCTATAAGCCAGAAGGGAAGAACCTACAACCAAGAACACTCTACCCAGCAAAACTTTCATTCAGATTTGATGGAGAAATCAAAAGCTTTCCAGACAAGCAAATGTTAAGAGAATTCAGCACCACCAAATGACCTAGGGAATTCTCTAGGCATGAAACACAAAGAGAAGACCTACAGAAAATAAATCAAACAATTAAGAAAACAGTAATAGGATCATATGAAAGTGAAAGTGAAGTTGTGTCCGACTCTTTGTGACCCCATGGACTGTAGCCTACCAGGCTCCTCTGTCCATGGGATTTTCCAAGCAATAGTACTGGAGTGGATTGCCATTTCCTTCCCCAGGGGATCTTCCCGACCCAGGCATCAAACCCAGGTCTCCTGCATTATAGACAGAGGCTTTACCGTCTGAGCCACCAGGAAAGTCCTTAATAGGATCATACATATAAATAATGACCTTAAATATAAATGGACTAAATGCACCAACCAAAGGACATAGACTGACGGGGTGTATGTATGCACTTCCACTTACCACATCATTCTGCCTGATGACCCCATCCCCACCCAAATTGTATACAATTATTTTGGCTTGTAATTATCTTTATTTATTTATTTTTTGGTCTGGCTATTAATTGTAAAAACTAATAAATATCTTTTACAATTGTGATTTATCTAACTATTACTCATTTAATACCATTGTTATCATGATCGGTGAACAGAAAAATAATAGAACTCCGTATCACCAAAACAAAGATCTAATAGAAAAACCTGTAATCACTTTTTAAAATCCAGATGCATATCAGAATTATCTTGATATTTTTTGAAAAATATAAATGCTCAGGTATTCCTTTTTTTCTCCAGAGCTCCACATACGTCAATAATGAGCAGTCATGATTAAAAACAAATTGAAGATATGATGACTACGTTTATCGTTTGTTTCACTTTTTGTATTTCATATCCAGTGCTCCCATTTCATTTAGTTTATGTTCTCCAATTTCTCCATCTTTTTTTTCTATGTTCTTTCTCAAGTCTTTATCAAGTGTAGTAGAAAAGCTTTGGTGTACATATACATATATATTTTTTGAAAACATGAATTTTTGCTTTACTAAAAAATGTATGACATTTTGATTCCACTTGTTAGACTTTGTATAAATAGAATCAGTCACTTCAGTCATATCTGACTCTTTGCAACCCCATGAATCGCAGCACGCCAGGCCTCCCTCAGTTCAGTTCAGTCGCTCAGTCATGTCCGACTCTTTGCAAGCCCATGAATCGCAGCACGCCAGGCCTCCCTGTCTGTCACCAACTCCCGGAGTTCACTCAGACTCACTCACGTCCATCGAATCAGTGATGCCATCCAGCCATCCATCCTCTGTCATCCCCTTCTCCTCCTGCCCCCAATCCCTCCCAGCATCGGGGTCTTTTCCAATGAGTCAACTCTTCGCATCAGGTGTCCAAAGTACTGGAGTTTCGGCTTCAGCATCATTCCCTCCAAAGAAATCCCAAGGCTGATCACCTTCAGAATGGACTGGTTGGATCTCCTTGCAGTCCAAGGGACTCTCAACAGTCTTCTCCAACACCACAATTCAAGAGCATCAATTCTTTGGCACTCAGCCTTCTTCACAGTCCAACTCTCACATTCATACATGACCACAGGAAAAACCATAGCCTTGACTAGACGGACCTTAGTCGGCAAAGTAATGTCTCTGCTTTTGAATATGCTATCTAGGTTGGTCATAAGTTTTCTTCCAAGGAGTAAGCATCTTTTAATTTCATGGCTACAGTCACCATCTGTAGTGATTTTGGAGCCCCAAAAAATAAAGTCAGCCACTGTTTCCACTGTTTCCCCATCTATTTCCCATGAAATGATGGGACCANTTTCTCATGATGTACTCTGCATAGAAGTTAAATAAGCAGGGTGACAATATATAGCCTTGACGTACTCCTTTTCCTCTTTGGAACCAATGTGTTGTTCCATGTCCAGTTCTAACTGTTACTTCCTGACCTGCATACAGGTTTCTCAAGAGGCAGGTCAGATGGTCTGGTATTCCCATCTCTTTCAGAATTTTCCACAGTTTATTGTGATCCACACAGTCAAAGGCTTTGGCATAGTCAATAAAGCAGAAATAGATGTTGTCCTGGAACTCTCTTGCTTTTTAGATGATCCAATAGATGTTGGCAATTTAATCTCTGGTTCCTCTGCCTTTTCTAAAACCAGCTTGAACATCTGGAAGTTCACGGTTCACGTATTGCTGAAGCCTGGCTTGGAGAATTTTGAGCATTACTTTACTAGCGTGTGAGATGAGTGCAATTGTGCCGTAGTTTGAGCATTCTTTGGCATTGCTTTTCTTTGGGATTGGAAGGAAAACTGACCTTTTCCAGTCCTGTGCACGGCCAAGAGGAGCTACCCCCGGCCAAGGCCAGGGGTGGCGGCCAGGAGGAGCAACCCCACGTCCAAGGAGCAGTGGCTGCACGAGCGGCAGAGGGCCTAAAGGAGCTATTCCATGTTCAAGGTCGGGAGGGGCGGTGGTGAGGCGATACCCCTCGTCCAAGGTAAGGAGCAGCAGCTACGCTTTGCTGGAGCAGCCATGAAGAGATACCTCACGTCCAAGGTAAGAGAAACTCAAGTAAGACGGTAGGTGTTGCAAGAGGGCAGACACACTGAAACCATAATCACAGAAAACTAGTCAATCTAATCACACTAGGACCACAGCCTTGTCTAACTCAATGAAACTAAGCCATGCCATGTGGGGCCACCCAAGATGGGCAGGCATGCTGGAGAGGTCTGATGCAATGTGGTCAACTGGAGAAGGGAATGGCAAACCACTTCAGTATTCTTGCCTTGAGAACCCCATGAACAGTATGAAAAGGCAAAATGATAGGATACTAAAAGAGGAACTCCCCAGGTCATTAGGTGCCCAATATGCTACTGGAGATCAGTGGAGAAATAACTCCAGAAAGAATGAAGGGATGGAGCCAAAGCAAAAACAATACCCAGCTGTGGATGTGACTGGTGAAAGAAGCAAGGTCCGATGCTATAAAGAGAAATATTGCAAAGGAACCTGGAATGTTAGGTCCATGAATCAAGGCAAATTGGAAGTGGTCAAACAGGAGATGGCAAGAGTGAATGTCAACATTCTAGGAATCAGCAAACTGAAATGGACTGGAATGGGGGAATTTAACTCAGATGACCATTATATCTACTACTGCGGGCAGGAATCCCTCAGAAGAAATGGAGTAGCCATCATGGTCAACAAAAGAGTCCAAAATGCAGTACTTGGATGCAATCTCAAAAACGACAGAAGGATCTCTGTTTCTCTCCAAGGCAAACCATTCAATATCACGGTAATCCAAGTCTATGCCCCAACCGGTAACACTGAAGAAGCTGAAGTTGAACGGTTCTATGAAAACCTACAAGACCTTTTAGAACTAACACCCCCCCCGAAAAAAGATGAATAGAATGCTAGATATCTAATTAAAAACTAGATATGCAACAAGCAACAAAGCTTTAGTGTATAACATAGGGAACTAGAGTCAATATTTTGTGATAACATATGATGGAAAATAATTTCAAAAATAATGTGTATCTGCATGACTGAATCACCTTGCTGTGCACCTGAAGCACTGTAAGTCAACTATACTTCAGTGACTACATATATTATATATATATATATATATGCATTAAGGGGCTTCCCTCATAGCTCAGTTGGTAAAGAACCTGCCTGCAATGTAGGAGACTTGGGTTCGATTCCTGGGTTGGGGAGATCCCCTGGAGAAGGAAATGGCACCCCACTCCAGTGTTCTTGCCTGGAGAATCCCATGGACAGAGGAGCCTGGCAGGCTATAGTCTATGGGGTTGCAAAGAGTCGGACACAACTTAACTATTAAACCATACGTATTAAAAAAAAAATACAGGGAACATATAAAGGAACAGTGATCTAAATACACATTGGAGGCAATGGAGTAATGCCTTCAAAAGTCTGGAACAGAATTATTTCTAACATAGAATTCTATACTCAGCCAAGTGTTCCATCAACTGGCAAGGTAAAACAAGGATATTTTTAGATATTCAAGTTGTAAAACAAACAAACAAAAAACAAAACCAGGTCGCAAAAAACAGTGTGCCTACCTTAATAAGAGTGGAAAATGTGTGTTACCAAAATATGGGAATAAGCCAAGAAATTAAAAAACAGAGAGGGGAAAAACCAAAAACTAGACAAAAAGGAAAGGGAGGCATAGTGAAGAGCAAAGACTCACAAAGCACTTATTCAGACTGAAGCAGTGCAATTCAGGAGACAGGATTTGGGCAGCGGTCACCATGTCTTTTGTCATTTTCAACCTGACTAAATTGCTGAATGATGCAGCCTTTTGAACAAGAGAGTAAAACAGAGAAAGAAGAAGGCATAAAATCCATGAAGAGGGTAAACAAACTCAGAAGAAAGGTAAAGGGAATTCCAAGTATGAAAGCAAAAAGAAAACAAGGGAAGCTCAGATGAAAGAATTTCTCAAAGGATTTCTCTAAGAAAAAATATGTAACTACTTATGCTCTAATATTATGAAAATGATGTCGAGAGATTAATAAAAAGGACGAGAAAAATAAGTGTGTAGCCGTGAATCAGATACAATAATATATAATCAATGCATTTTAAAAATGGGGGAGAAAGATAAGTACAAACAGAAAAATTACTAACTTCAATAACAATAAAAATAAGAAACAAAAAAAACCTTAAACTTTTTAGTATAAAAAATAGTATAAATAGCACTGTCTCTTAAGATCAAAGTAAAGAATAGCAAAGGACATAGCACACTGTTTTACCTGTGGATGCATGATATTATAGGATGATACCTGTATTCCCTGTGAATGCTTTTACTGCAGCAGCAAACATTCAAATTTCTGAACCAACATGGCTTGTAATAATAATGTTCACAAAAAGAAACAAACTTGAAAGAAAAATGCCCTGTAGGAAAGCCGACATATTTACGCACATATCGTTCAGGGATGAACTCCTGATGCAAAGTGTGACTTTATGTTCTAAACTGCTGCTGGGACACACTTACTAAAGAGAAGCTCACAGACTACTGCCAGTTTTCTGTCTGTAGTATGCTCCATTTCATATTACACATTAATACTTGTTTTTTTATTTTCCTCATTTCAAATCCCTTCTAAAGTTCAGAACTTGTTCCAGTTTTTGAAATTTCATGAAATACCTAAGGGCTAAGAGTATCATAAAGTTCATCTTCCACTTTAATTTGATCATAATCTCCTTCAGGGATTGTGACATTCTGTTTTGAGGATATTGATTTATAACTGCAACTACCACACACACATACATAAAACTAAATGCCATTGAGATACTTTAAGTCATCTGTCCCACTAAGAATCCATCTCATCGTCTAGTAAATGCTGCAAGCTTTAATTTGTTAACCATAATATTAATGTCTAGTTACATTAGAATAAGAATTTAATTACAAAAAAGAAAAAAAAACCAGGTATAATATTTAGCTTTAGTTAAAAAAATAAGATGAAATCTAGTCAGACATTATTACTATAATTTTAAAACTCAAATAACCAACTATATAAGTAAAAACATAAAGGCTTCTAGGGATTAACTACAACAACAATGATCAAGGAGAGATTAGTAATAAAACTGAGTAAATATTAGATTAGAGTTTGAAGAGTTTTAAAAAATATTATTTTTTAAGGTGTCTAACCTCAGATATGCAGATGACACCACCCTTATGGCAGAAAGTGAAGAGGAACTCAAAAGCCTCTTGATGAAAGTGAAAAAGGAGAGTGAAAAAGTTGGTTTAAAGCTCAACATTCAGAAAACGAAGACATGACATCCAGTCCCATCCCTTCATGGGAAATAGATGGGGAAACAGTATCAGACTTTATTTTTGGGGCTCCAAAATCACTGCAGATGGTGACTGCAGCCATAAAATTATAAGACGCTTACTCCTTGGAAGAAAAGTTATGACCAACCTAGATAGCATATTCAAAAGCAGAGACATTACTTTGCCGACTGAGGTCCGTCTAGTCAAGGCTATGGTTTTTCCTGTGGTCATGTATGGATGTGAGAGTTGGACTGTGAAGAAAGCTGAGCGCCGAAGAATTGATGCTTTTGAACTGTGGTGTTGGAGAAGACTCTTGAGAGTCCCTTGAACTGCAAGGAGATCCAACCAGTCCATTCTGAAGGTCAGCCCTGGGATTTCTTTGGAGGGAATGATGCTGAAGCTGAAACTCCAGTACTTTGGCCACCTCATGTGAAGAGTTGACTCAGTGGAAAAGACTTTGATGCTGGGAGGGATTGGGGGCAGGAGGAGAAGGGGATGACAGAGGATGAGATGGCTGGCTGGCATCACTGACTCGATGGACGTGAGTCTGAGTGAACTCTGGGAGTGAACTCTGGGAGTGATGGACAGGGAGGCCTGGCGTGCTGCGACTCATGGGGTCACAAAGAGTCGGACACGACTGAGCAACTGAACTGAACTGAACATGTATGCTTATGCTTCTTTAGTAATATACTGATCTTAGAATTTGAATCAGAAGTAGATATGTTAATTAACATACATTTTCTTTTCTTACTAGGGAAATACACGTTTTCATCTAGATCAAGCACAACTGACACAATGTCTAGATTATATTGTCAAAACCAATTGTCTACTTAGTGTCTATTCCCATATCCCTGTCACAGATATTGACAATAATGATAGAGTACAAAGTAAAGTCTATTTTTAATCACTTCCCCATGAAATATAATAATACAAATGTACATGTGCTTGCAGAAGCACCGAGATCATGGCCTGATGCTGACAGCAAGAATCAATTCTTGTAACAACAACAATAAAGTACCAGTAGGCGTCACATGCATCTGCCAAGCTTAATTCTGAATTGCTCTACTATGTGCTAATATAAGAGAAAGCAACCCAGATACCAACTGGGAAAAACTCCAGGTTTTCTCTTGGGTATACAAATCCTGACTTCTGCTAGGAAACTTTGATAATATCAAGGTTCCAGAAGATTAGAACATGAATTCTTAAGAGCCTGAAACTGCTATGGGCTCACTGAAGGGCAGCTTTGAACAACTAAGCACATTTGTTTCAAAAATGTCAGGAGAAATGGAGACATTGTCGCAATCCTCCTACAAGGGGTTATTGAAAGTGGTTGAAAGGTATTTTCCAGAAATAAAAATAAAGTGACTGAAATCATGGGTGGTCTAAATTCTATTCTTTCTTAATTCAGTCATTTAACTCTGCCCCCTCTAATGCATGCAGTTCTAGAATCTTGAACCAGCAGGCTAAGATGAGAACATCAACCCGCCTACATCAAAGGAGAGCAGTAAAGAGCCAGGTGGGGTGGCCCCCTCTGCTCCCCCGCAGTGAGGAGAAACAGTCCATTAAACCCCTGCAGGCACCCCTTTCCCTTCTCCCTCCTGCCACAGCACCAGAAAACTGGGTAAGGCTGTCAGTAGAGGATCTGAACAAAGGAACAATAAAACAGCTGCAACATAAGGGAAACAGAAGCAGAGGCAATGGCTGTTTGGTAAAGTAAAAGAACTAAAAACACAATTGCCTCCAGTCCAATTATTATATTAGTCAAGATTCTAAATCCAACTTCCAGTTGTTAAGCGAAGTTTCCACCTTGCAATCAAGAAGGGAATAATGATAAAGATGATGGCATGTTTATGTTGTTGAAACAATTTGGATCACTGTATGCTCAAATTTTGGAGAAGGCAATGGCAACCCACTCCAGTACTCTTGACTGGCAAATCCCATGGACCGAGGAGCCTGGTGGGCTGCAGTCCATTGGGTTGCTAGGAGTCGGACATGACTGAGTGACTTCACTTTCACTTTTCACTTTCATGCACTGGAGAAGGAAATGGCAACCCACTCCAGTGTTCTTGCCTGGAGAATCCCAGGGACAGGGGAGCCTGGTGGGCTGCCGTCTATGGGGTCACACAGAGTTGGACACGACTGAAGTGACTTAGCAGCAGCAGCAGCATGCTCAAATTTCATCTATTAGGGATGGTACTATCTGAATGAGGGGCAGAGAGAACAACTAGAGATGATGGGATTGTAAGAATGTACAGAAACACAAAGTCAGGCATGAGTGCCTGTTATGAAAACAGGTTTAGTTCTTATGCAGTTTAAAAATAAATATAAAGCAGCAAATATTTAATTATTCATTAAAAGAACTGATTGCACTTAATCATTAGAGCATTTGCTCTTGCCTTTACGCTACCCATTTTTCTTTTTTGCTTCCATTATTCCATTCTCCATCATTTCCAGATGCAAAGGATACATTCACTTTCCAAATTTGCTTTCTTTTGACCAATATCTATCATTTTCCTAATACATACTGAGTGTATATCATACAAAAGGGGAATAAATGGGCATGGAGACATTGCTGTTCAGTTATATGTATTCTATTTGGATAAACTAATTGGTTTATTGACCAACAATGATAAGAAGTAAAAAATTATACTTACTGGCAGTATGTCCCCATGACATATATACTATAATCATCTACATTTTACAGATGAGGAAGCTGAAGAACAGAAATGAAGCAATTTGTCCACAGTTGCTTAGCTTGTAAAGCAAAATTCAAACCTAAGCAGCTTAATTCTAAGACTACATTTTTAACCACTATATCATATGACTTAGGGTTTTTTAAAAAGTACATAAACATTAGGTTAAGTCATTAAATGAAAAGTAAAATGAATGGTATATCCAATAAATCTAATAAATTCTGAAAAGACAGATATCAGGATAGGTTGAAATATTCAGAAAGAAAACCCTCCTCCCTCACCACATATGTTTGGGGATCCTGTTGGTAAGAGAAAAATCTAGGAAAAAAAGAAAGAGAAGGTGGGAAGAAGAGAGGGAGAAGTTACCCATTTTTTTCACCCTTTCAATATACTGCCTCATGCCAGTTCATTGAACAAAGACCTAGTAGCCTTCAATCATCATTCATCTAATGATGCCCTGTGCTTTAAACCATGCTTGGTCACCTTATATATAAACAACAGAGATTCTAGATCAATTAAAAAAAAAAAAACAAACTTCTAAACTCAGTTTAAATAACCCATTTTTTTAAACATCATCCAGAAAATCCTACTGTTTTAGTATAATAATATGCAGACAATCTTGTATTATATAGCATTGGTATATAGTAGTGTTTAATTGTTTTCCAAATGGCTTAGACCACACCCTATTTCAAGACAGAGTTGACTATCTCCATAATCTAATTCTGTTAAGTACTAAAATCTTCAAACAAACTCCAAAACCAAAAAAACCTGACACTGGCATTTTGTAGTGCGTGGAGAAATGCCCTTGTATTGACCATTTTAAAACATTTTTTTAAAATGTTAACTGCACATATAAGCAGGAAATAGTGTTTATTATTTATGGTTTCCCATTAGCTAAAGTCATGTATGAAATTAGCTTGCTCAAAAAAAAATAATCTTGTTGAAATAGTCAAAGTATTTCAATTTAAAGATAAATACAAAAAAGAAGCAAAATACTCTCAGTGAACTTAGAGTTGATCATTGGGTGGACAGTTGGAAAATGTTTAATGTAAGTGGACTGTGTATGAAACACTTTGAGGGAGATAGACCTTGATATGTCTCTTTTTAAAAATCAGGTTTAAGCCCAGAAACTCTAACAAAGTTAATCTAAAACTATCAAAGAGATTTATCTCAGAACTAGAACTCGAAAAGTATAGAACAAAGTGTGGCTCTGTTGTTAAATCAGACCTGGAAAACCTTAGTGAGTCCACTGAATACTTTTTGACCAAAATTTCATA
>SJYQ01000473.1:262180-282503 GCA_006410935.1 Redunca redunca
AAAATTTCATAGTTATAATCTCAGACTAAGCTTTTCAGAAACACTTCATATATCTGCAATAAATATGGTAAGTTATCTGTATGCTCTGTGAACATCTTCAACCAGATTCCAAAGGGGTGTCCTACAGACACGTTATTATTTGGAGATTAAAAGAGAAGAAGAAAAATAAAGGTCTATTTATATTCTTCATATCTAAGTCAATAACATACCCATGACTAGAAGAAGGGGAATCTTGAAATTAGAAAAGCTTATCTTTGTATCAAAAGTTTATTTTTGTTTATTTTTGAGTATCCTATCATGTCCCATTCTATGTGTACAGACTAGAGCAATTTTCTCTATCTTAAGTTTCATTAATTCAGTAGTTTCATACTTATTCAATGCCCATTGTGTGTTAAACACTATGTTTAAAGTTGGATATACACTTGTGAATTCCAAAGTTATGGAATAATAATAGCACAAATTCAAAATGCAGCAACCTATAGATTAACAGAATTGTATTTTAATTTTTGTTTCATTTTGATGGAACAGATGGGAATTAAGAATTCAATTTTAGATCTGTTAAATGTGAAATGTCAAGAAGACATCCCGCTGAAGATGTCTACTAGACAGCTGCATATTTAGAGCTGAAGTTGAGGGAGAGGATTGGGTTAGAAATATACATCTGGAAGTCATTGTCCTATACACTTCATTTAAAGGAAATGAAAGCTGAGTTTTAGAAGGTAAGTGAATAGGAATAAAATGCATGCTTCTTTGGCGTAGTGATTATTTGAGCTGGCTGTTTTTAAGAAACGGTCAACACAAAGTAAAGCTCTGAAAACTAAGTTACATTTTTGTAACAACAACAACAAAAATACATTCAGTAATTGCAGGTCCCAGATTCTAGAGCACAGGCTCAGTAGTTACATGGGCTTAGTAGCTCTAAGGCAAGTGGGATCTTCCCAGACAAGGAATCAAACCCATGTCCCCTACACTGGCAGGCTGATTCCTAGCCACCAAACCACAAGGGAAGTTCAAGGTAAGAATTCTTATGATGTCAGTTTCACAAATCTCTGCCAATAGGGTCTGAAGAAGTGGGAATCCTTTCATTTTTCTAAATTTAGCTTAGCAGGAGAAAATACTTGTGAAATTAATTATGTGAGTATAGCTAAAACCAGAGGGAACGCAGCAGGGCACAACTTTTGAAAGAATGACATAGCCAGAGAACACAGCATAAACTGATTAGAATCAAATGGGTCCAAGATGGCAGACAAGTCAACTTCCACTGGCCCTTGGTCCTCGATCAACAAGCTAAATGACACACCCAGCGGCACCTTGACAGTACTAAAGCACTGTCAGTTGACCAAACACTGAGCAGTGAACCAATTCTTCCACCCCTTCCCCAAAATAGTTGGAATAATTCTCCCATTCATTAGCCTATGAAAGACCCAGCCAATAAAAACTAATGACACCACATTTTGGAGCAACCGCACTCACCCTCTGCAATGGCCCACACTCTATGGATTGTGTTTCCGTCTGCATAAATCTACTTCTTTGTATCACTTTGTCTCTCACTGATTTCTTTCTGCAATGCGACATCAAGAACCTAAGCTTCACTAGGTCCTGAAACCAGGTCTGTAATCTCAGTTGGAAGACTGTGGATTTTGGCTGGGTTTGAGTCTTGGCCACGTGGGTTCAAGTCCCAAACTAGGTTTTGGCTGTGTTTGAGTTCTGCCTTCATGGATTCAAGTCCCTATCTGAGGTTAAGGGTTTCAAAGTGACTTCGGTAATAATTTCTTTTAAGTACTCTCATTTTATGATTCAGAGATAGTTATTGTTTTGTTCTGTGCGTCATTGGTATAAGGAGGAAAATCACAGTCTGATGAGGTTTTCCTTTCATCTTGTTCTATGTCCTAATAGACTGAAAATATTCCCTCTGGCCTCCACTAATCAGAGGATGTATGTACTGGGATGCATTTGGTGGACAGGTGAACAAGCTACTGATCCAATAAGCAGCATTCTCTTTGTTCAACCTTGATAGCTCTCAGAGGAGTTTGTCAAAAATTTGTTGCAATACAGGGTCTTTGTCATCACAACCTTCATTGTTTTATTAGTTCTAGGAAAGTCCCATTGAGGTAGCACCTGAACAATGTCAGAGATTAGTCAGTCTATTGCTGGAAGCATCTCACATTCTTGGAACCTGGAATGTTCTGTGACAAGGAAAGTTCTTGCTTTCTTAGGCTAACTTTGGGAGTGAACTTTCCGAATCTTCTTGTGTTTTGCCTCTTACGCCCTTAGTCAAGCCACAAAATGGCATATTAGTTTAAATAACTACTGAGATTAATAGGCCCTTCTCATCAACAGACAGATAATGGATCTTTTGCCCTCATCCTGAATAACTGTATTGCTGATATCTATGGAAAGAGGACAGAAAGAAGTATAACCCCTGACCATAGGAGTTCCTTAATAGAATGAAATAAGAAATTGGACTTAGAATAAAAATTAAGGTCCACATCTAATGTAAGTTCTCATCACAAAATCTCCCCCCATCTGCCTGTTTTAGCTTCCCTTATCTTATAAGATTTAAGATCACTTCACTCTAGCCTGATCTCCAGGACCTTGGTATACAGGTTACTCATGTAAATACTGAAAGCCAGGAGGTGAATTTAGCAAAAGAACCTAGAACAGGCAGTGGGGCTCAGTTTGCTGTCTCTCAAAACTCCTCCTGAAATGGGGGAGGACTCCATGGGACTCTCCCAGGTACAAATTATTTCCATATCCCCTGTCTCTTCTTTATAGGAAATAAAGTTGACTTTTCCTGAGTTCCAAAAGGCAGATTCAAACAGCTGCTAATCAGGGAAGGCTCACAGTTTCATTGAGTTAGATAAGGCTGTGGTCCCTGTGATCAGATTGGTTACTTTTCTGTAATTATGGTTTTCATTCTCTCTGCCCTTTGACTGAGAAGGATAAGAGGCTTATGGAAGCTTCCTGATGGGAGAGACTGACTGAGGAGGAAACTGGGTCTTGTTCTGATTGGTGGGGCCCTGCTCAGTAAATCTCTAATCCAATTTTTTGATGATGGATGGAGCTGTGTTCCCTCTCTCTTAGTTACCTGTGGACAAACTATGGTGGAGGTAATGAAGATAATGGTGACCTCCTTCAAAAGGTCCCATGCATGCACAGCTACACTCAATGTCCCCAACCCTGCAGAGGGCCACCGCTGACCCACGCCTCCGTGGGAAACTCCTGGACACTCATGAGCAAGTCCGGGTCAGTCTCTTGTGGGGTCATTGCTCCTTTCTCCTGGGTCCTGGTGCACACAAGGTTCTGTTTGTTCCCTCCAAGAGTCTATTTCTCCAGTCCTGTGTAAGTTCTGGTGTGGATAATGGCAACCTCCTCTAAGAGGGCTTATGCTGTACCCGAGTCTGCTGCACCCAGAGCCCCTGCCCCTGCGGCAGTCCACTGCTGACCTCGACTCCATAGGAGACACTCAAACACAGCTCTGTCTCAGTTTCTGTGGGGTCTCTGGGTCCTGGTGCACACACAATTTGTTTGAGCCCTCTGAGCATCTCTGGTGGTTATGGGGTTTGATTTTAAATGCCATTTTGCTCCTCCTGCCATCTTGCTTTTTCTTTGCCCTTGGACATGGGGTATCTCCTCAAAGTCGCTCCAGCACTGCACAGCCACCGCTCCAGCACCAAGCATCTTGCTGGGGTTTCTCTGCCCTTGGAAATAGGGTATCTCCTCACAGCTGCTCCAGCACTGCACAGCCACCGCTCCAGTGGCTTTTCATTGGATCACTGAAAAAGCAAGGGAGTTCCAGAGAAACTTCTACTTCTGCTTTATTGACTCTGCCAAAGCCTTTGACTGTGTGGCTCACAAGAAAATGTGGAAAGTTCTGAAGGAGATGGGAATACCAGACCACCTGACCAGCCTCTTGAGAAATCTATATGCAGGTCAGGAAACAACAGTTAGAACTGGACGTGGAACAACAGATTCATTCCAAATAGGAAAAGGAGTACATCAAGGCTGTATATTGTCACCCTGCTTATTTAACTTCTATGCAGAGTCCATCATGAGAAACGCTGGGCTGGAAGAAGCACAAGTTGGAAAAAAGATTGCTGGGAGAAATATCAATAACCTCAGATATGCAGATGATACCACCCTTATGGCAGAAAGTGAAGAAGAACTAAAGAGCCTTTTGATGAAAGTGAAAGAGGAGAGAAAAAGTTGGTTTAGAGCTCAACATTCAGAAAACTAAGATCATGGCTGTCGGGAGCCAGCACGGGAGATCTTACCCATGACAAGGTCATATGGAAGAGACCTGATAAGCAAGGCTTCAGGACTCGAGAGACTCCCTAGACCTGTTCGAGCATCTACCCCAAAACCAGAATCTGTCTGTCTTACTATTTTGTGCCTTTCACCAACTCTTTTGATATTAACAGGGGGTTATCCCTGACCACATTTCTCTGGAGAAAATTAACTTAGGGCTCTAGCTAATAAGTCTCCTGGACATGAAAGGAATATTTCAATTCAAACCCCCTCTGTTAGCATTCTAGCCTGCCTGACAGGTTTATTCAGGTTTATTTCTTATCTTGCAACTATGCATATGATTATTCACAGCCTCCCAACTGTGAGAGGCATGGGAAGCCTAAAAATATAGAGCCTTTCAAAGAGTTAAAAACTATTAGAGTAGTACTGGTGTAGGATTCCACTGTTGAGCCAATGCTTGCTGCTAAGTTCCCATATCTCTTATACACTGTGTACCTGGGAGTGCATAAGTTAACATAGTTGGAATGTAAGAAAAACAAGTGCAGGCTTGAAATTAACCACATCAGACCTTTGAGCTAATTGGTTCTGTCTTGTAACTCACTGCACCTTTGCTCCATGAAAAATATAACTCTGTTTAGCATTTTCTGAGGCTGACATAGATTAGAAATATGAAGAAAAAACACTTTGAGGGAAAATAAGTTTTCTGGTTGAGCAGCCTTTATCAAAAGAGGGTCATTAATGTCCATAGGCTTCCAAGGCCAGAAGATAATGTACACAACATTGTTTGTGGGAAAGGTATGCAGAAAAAATCCTGGTTTCAATAAGGACAAAACTGCTGGAATGTTTGGGCTGATTCTGCATGATCTTGCATCTTTCGTTTCGCTCTATGTACAAGTCAAGGTATAAAAGTCCCTTTTGAAAATAAAGTTATGGGCCTCACTCAACAAAGAAGCTTGGTCACCCCATGTCTTTCTTTCTTTCTCTCTCTTACTCTTTTTCAGGCTGAAGGAATATCAGCCTTTTTCTCTCCCCTATTTTCTTATCTGCAACATTCTTTCTTTATCTCTCTCTAAATCATTCGCTGATGCTGTCACACTTCGGATGCCCTGGATCCAAGCTGGGGTAGGACCCCAGCACATGGCATCCAGTCCCACCACTTCATGGCAAATAGATGGGGAAACAGTGACAAACTTTATTTGTCTGGGCTCCAAAATCACTGCATATGGTGACTGCAGCCATGAAATTAAAAGACGCTTGCTCCTTCGAAGAAAAGTTATGACCAACCTAGACAGCATATTAAAAAGCAGAGACATTACTTTGCCAACACAGGTCCGTCTAGTCAAGGCTATGGTTTTTCCTGTGGTCATGTATGGATGTGAGAGTTGGACTATAAAGAAAACTGAGAGTCAAAGAACTGATGCTTTTGAACTGTGGTGCTGGAGAAGACTCTTGAGAGTCCCTTGGACTACAAGGAGATCCAACCAGTCCATCATAAAGGAAATCAGTCCTGAATATTCACTGGAAGGACTGATGCTGAAGCTGAAACTCCAATACTTTGACCACCTGATGTGAAGAACTCACTCACTGGAAAAGACCCTGATGCTGGGAAAGATCAAAGGCAGGAGGAGAAGGGGACGACAGAGGATGAGACAGTTGGATGACATCACCGACTCAATGGACATGAGTTTGAGTAAACTCTGGGAGTTGGTGATGGACAGGGAGGCCTGGCATGCTGCAGTCCATGGGGTCGCAAAGAGTCACACACTACTGAGCAACTGAACTGACTGAATCAGGGAAGGAAGGGGATGGAGAGATATGGAGAATCAGTCAAGAAACAATATTGCTGCCTTGGGGCAGGGTCCTGGTTATTCCTCAAGGAATATACATAATATATGGAACAATACCTTTGATTTCTTCAGTAGGAACTAAGGCCCCTATTTGGGTGGAGGATGGTAACTTTAAGCTGAACACAAGATTCCTGGAGCAACACCCTCTTACCACGAAATCAACCATTCTGATGAAAGTGGTAGATCACATGCATTCTGACCCCTTCTCCTTGGAAGAAAAGTTATGACCATCCTAGATAGTACATTCAAAAGCAGAGACATTACTTTGCTGACTAAGGTCCATCTAGTCAAGGCTATGGTTTTTCCTGTGGTCATGTATGGTTGTGAGAGTTGGACTGTGAAGAAGGCTGAGCGCCGAAGAATTGAGGCATTTGAACTGTGGTGTTGGAGAAGACTCTTGAGAGTCCCTTGGACTGCAAGAGATCCAACCAGTCCATTCTGAAGAAGATCAATCCTGGGATTACTTTGGAAGGAATGATGCTGAAGCTGAAACCCCAGTACTTTGGCCACCTCATGCTAAGAGTTGATTCATTGGAAAAGACTCTGATGCTGGGAGGGATTGGGGGCAGGAGGAGAAGGGGACGACCCAGGATGAGATGGCTGGATGGCATCATGGACACGATGGACGTGAGTCTGAGTGAACTCCGGGAGATGGTGATGGACAGGGAGGCCTGGCGTGCTGCAATTCATGGGGTCCCGAAGAGTCAGACACAACTAAGCGACTGAACTGAACTGAACTGACCCCTTCCCCAAATGATCCTCCCTTTAAATGTTTTCATTGGTTTTGGACATGAATATGCTTTCTCCCCAGTCTGCTGGCCTCCTAAATAAAGCCATCTTTCCTTTCAACCAATGCTTGCCTCTAACATATTGGCTTATAAGCTACAAGCAGCCAAACCTGAGTTCAGTAACACTGCTACTTCCCAGGCCTCTGCAATCAGGCTCTGCCAACTTTAGACATTTTTATATAGATGTATCCTGGATCCCCAATGCAAAGAATTCAGTTCCCCTGGACAGTGGCAGATTTTCAAAAAGCTACTGAAATCAGAGGGTATAAGGAGTTGTTTCATTTTGGAGATCAGTGTCATCAGCTTCCTAAGGAAACTACTGAAATACTATTGATCCTTGACCAGTGCAGGATTTAGGGACGCCAACCCTTCACATGGAGAAGGCAATGGCACCCCACTCCAGTACTCTTGTCTGGAAAATCCCATGGACAGAGGATCCTGGTAGGCTGCAGTCCATGGGGTCTTGAAGAGTCAGACTTGACTGAGCGACTTCATTTTCACTTTTCACTTTCATGCATTGGAGAAGGAAATGGCAACCCACTCCAGTGTTCTTGCCTGGAGAATCCCAGGGATGGGGGAGCCTGGTAGGCTGCCGTCTATGGGGTCACACAGAGTCGGACACGACTGAAGTGACTTAGCAGCAGCAGCAACCCCTCACACAGTTGAAAATCCATGTATAATTTTCCTGTTATCCCTCAGTATTTGTCGTTCTACATACATGGATTCAGTCTACTACAAATCTTGTAGTACTACAGTATATATTTATTGAGAAAATCCTACAGTAAGTGGAACCATTAAGTTCAAGCTTGCTGAACAAGGGTGAGTAGTTTGGAAGTCGCGTCTTCAGTTTTGAAGACATGGCTCCCAGAGTAGAAAAGTATGTTTCTGTTGATATAGAACTAAGAGCTCACTACCCAGGTCACATGGTAAATGCTATAATTAAGGGGTCCTTTGTACAGGAGCACCTCATATAATCTTATTGTTGCAAAACCTAAAAGCAGTTTGGGAAAGCTTATTAGATTTGTTGTCTGAGCTTCCCTTGAAGGGTCTTACAGATGCTAATAAAAACATTAAGTTAATTAACAAGAGTCAGAGAGGAGGCCAAGGGGACAGTAAGGAGAGACTTCCCTAAAAGGTGGAAATTTTTAAATGCTAATTCAAGAATAAACTGAATACTGACTGGGTCAAAACTAAGAGGAAACAAAGGGGAGAGTAAGAGGACTCATCCCAACATTGTAAACGTCTTTAGATTTTTACTCAGAATTGGTTAAATCAACCCCTAATGGAGTCAAAGTAAAGGTTCAAAGTTATAGTTACTCTAGTAGTCATGTATGATGTGACAGCTGATGCTTTTGAACTGTTGTGTTGGAGAAGACTCTTGTGAGTCCCTTGGACTATAAGGAGATCAAACCAGTTAATCCTAAAGGAAATCCATCTTGTACATTCAGTGGAAGGACTGATGCTGAAGCTCCAACACTTGAGTCATCTGAGGCAAAGAGCCAACTCATTGGAAAAGACCCTGATGCGGGAAAGACTGAAGGCAAAAAGAGGAGGGAAAAGCAAAGAATAAGATGGTTAAATAGCATTACCGACTCAGTGGACATGGATTTGAGCAAACTGTGGGAGACAGTGAAGGACAGAGAGGCCTGGTATACTGCAGTTCATGGAGTTGCAAAGAGCTGGACAGAACTTAGTGACTGAACACCAACAACAAAAATACAATAGATGGACTTAAAGCAAAGGTTTTGATACAGCACAATCAAAGGTTCGTGTGACAAAAGGAACCTTCTGTTGGCCCCCCAAAATTAAAGGTCCCAAACTAGTCCACTCTAGTTACCCTAGCTTGAAGAAATTTAAAAACGGGAAGGTAGAAATTACAATGAAATAGCTGACCAGCAACTATTTGGGTTAGCACTTAGGCAGGTGAGTCAAGTTAAAGGTTGACTAAAGGGCCAACGTCCCTTGGCTCAGTTCCTCACTGAGTACCCACAGTGTTTTACACAAGAGTCAGCAAAAGCATCATGAGGTGAAAGAAAGAAAGTTTTGGGGAGTATACAGGAGACTCATGCACTGTGGCCCAAAAGCCACTGATGAAGCCCTGGTGTGAGCAACAGCTAGTCTGAAAGACTAAGGAATGTAAGGGATTATAGGATTCTAAAGAGTATAATATTTAAACAGGCTTTATGTAAAGAACTTGTGTCAGTTTTACCTGAACATTTTATGGGAAAAGATATTATGTCTGGCCAGGAGCACTTGTATTCACTACGTAAAAACAAAACTTGTTGATGAAGTTTTCACTATATTCTTATAGTCAGGATGTAAGAGTTGATGGAGTTAAGTACAACGTTTACATTGTGAAGTAACAATCCTGTATTATGGCAAGACATTAAAAATTTTAACTTTAAAAAATGTTCTCTGCCCCTCCTCTCTCCCCATTACTGCATTATACATGGACCAAACCTCCCTGTGTACAACCGGCTCAACCATGAAGAGCAATGTTCTCCTAGCACCTATCAGACAACTCCTTAAAAGATAACATTTCCTCTTGATCTTGTAAGGGGTTATGATGACCTACCACTTTGTACCTGCAGATCTGCATTGTGTAAACTGTCAGTTATACATCATTTAATGCAGACTTTTCTGTTTCAAAAACATGTAACTGTGCTTTGAATTCTAACTGGTGGATTCTAACTATGAGGGCTTATAACTATGCTGGGTTATAATCCACAATTTGGCTCTAAGAAAATTTCCCACTTTTTTCTTATACCAACTGATTAATTCTTCACGGACAGTAGGAAAAATGGTATACTTTAACAAGCTTTACGTAGAGTGACTGTGTCTCTTCTACTTGTATTTTGAGGATGAACACTGTAGCTCAATGGTGAATGTATACTTGATCCAATACTGTAAAAACAGAAGGCATGTAGGGCTAAGCAGTATTATTTGTACATGTTAAAGGGACCAACAAAACTGCCAGAAGTCACACAGTAGGGCACAGAAGCTAGAGGCTGATAGTTAAGGCTTGATAGAAGCCACATTAGAGGTTTTTTCCCTTTAGAGTGAATTGGTCTAAGATTGAATCATGCAGTTAGAAAAAGAATATCCAAATGCCTTTGTTAGAAAGCTTTATCCAGAGTTTACAAAGGTTTAAATCTTTTGGTTTCCATCTTAGCTGGAAATCTTCTACATGATATAATAAAGGAAATAGAAGATAATTTAGTTGATGAGTGAGTCAGTGCTTGATATTCAATATGCAATTCAATTCTTTGAGAATTTGGAAGTAACCATTCCCTCGAAGACTCTCAAGAGTCACTTGGACCGCAAGGAGATCAAAAAAGTCAATCCTAAAGGAAATCAACTCTGAATATTCACTGGAAGGACTGATGCTGAAGCTGAAGCTACAATATTTTGGCCACCTGATGTAAAGAGCTGACTAATTGGAAAAGACCCTGATGTTGGGAAAGACTGAGGCAAGAGGAGAAGGGGTCGGCACCAGATAGGATGGTTGGATGGCATAAGCCACTCAATGGACCTGAGTCTGAACAAACTCCAGGAGATAGTGAAGGACAGGGAAGCATGGCATGCTGCAGTCCATGAGGTTGCAAAGAGTAGGAGATGATTTAGTGACTGAACCACATCCCATCAGAAAATCTCCACAAGGCTAGTGGTGTGGTTCCACTGCCAAGTCTAAGCCCTACCAAGACCCAAACCTCTATTCATCCCCAAAGGCCTGTAGGTACTGGGAGATTACAAACAGAATTGTTCTCCACCTGAGAAGAGAAAAAAATTAAATACTAAGTACTCTAGGCCTGTAATAATAAGCAAATGTGCCCTAAAAACGCCATCATGGAAAAAAACAAAAGCAAAAAACCAAAAATTTGGATACTTCCTCTGTGCTTTTGTGATTTAGATTCTCTACCCCTCCTATTTTCTAGGACCTAAGAGCCATTCTTTGAAATGCAAATTTTAGAGAGATGTTTCTAATCAACAAGAAGAAAAAATTAAGAAGGAGGGTATTTGGAAACTGGACAAGAGAAAAATCCTCTCCACAAATATTAAAACTATATAAATTCTCTGTGTCTGTCTTTACGCTTATTTGTGTTTACACAGGTACACTCTAGATAGAATATTTCTCTACCACTGCATGATATTCCAACGTTAATTAGTAAAACAGGGCTAATTAGTCAAATGGAAGGCAAGCATATAAGAATTGCGAGTATATAAGGCAGGCAATCCTCATATAAGATCTCAGTTCAGTCGCTCAGTCATGTCTGACTCCTTGCAACCCCATAGACTGCAGCACGCCAGGCTTCCCTGTTGACCTCCAACTCCCAGAGTTTCCTCAAACTCATGGCCATTGAGTCAGTGATGCCATCCAACCATCTCATCCTCTGTTGTCCCCTTCTCCTCCTGCCTTTGATCTTTCCCAGCATCAGGGTCTTTTCAAATGAATGAGTTCTTCACATCAGGTGGCCAAAGTATTGGAGTTTCAGCTTCAGCATCTGTCGTTCCAGTGAACATTCAGGACTGATTTCCTTTACTATGGACTGGTTGGATCTCCTTGCAGTCCAAGGGACTCTCAAGAGTCTTCTGCAACACCACGGTTCAAAAGCATCAATTCTTCAGTGCTCAACTTTCCTTATAGTCCAACTCTCACATTCATACATGACTACTGGAAAAACTATAGCCTTGACTAGACAGACCTTTGTTGGCAAAGTAATGTCTCTACTTTTTAATATGCTGTCTAAGTTGGTCATAGCTTTCCTTCCAAGGAACAAGTGTCTTTTAATTTCATGGCTGCAGTCACCATCTGCAATGATTCTGGAGTCCCAAAAAATAAAGTTTCTCACTGTTTCCATTGTTTCCCCATCTATTTGCATGAAATGGTGGGACCAGATGCCCTAATCTTAGTTTTCTGAATGTGGAGTTTTAGGCCAACTTTTTCAATCTCCTCTTTCACTTTCATCCAGAGGCTCTTCAGTTTCTCTTCACTTTCTGCCATAAGGGTGGTGTTGGGGTATACTAAAATTCTCAGAAATATAGAAACTAACCCAAATTTTTTTCAAGTTCATATAATCTGGGGTAATCTTCCATAAATAAAAGCTAGTTGAAGTTTGTTGGCTTAATTAAAATAGGATATCTTCAGAGCTACAAGGACTTCCCAGGTGGCTCCGTGGTAAAAAAAAAATCTGCCTGCCAGTGCAGAAGTCATGGATCCTTGACTCAGAAGATACATGGGGGAGGAAATGGCAACCCACTCCAGTATTCTTGCCAGGATAATCCTACAGACAGAAAAGCCTGTTGGCTAGAGTCCACAGGGTTGCAAAGAGTCAGACATGACTGAGCATAGTACAATTCAGAGTTATAAGTACTTCATATAATTCAGACATACAACTTTAATTCTGGTTGAGTTTACTAGTCATATAAATTCATATTATATCTTTTACAAAATTTGTCAGCAAGAAAATTAGCTTGAGATAATGGCTGAGTTTGTCCAATGTCTCATGGGTTTTCATGAATAATCCAAACAAAACTGTTAGAGGCAATTGACTTATTGTAGATAGATATAAGTAGGGTAAGAGTTTTTAAGTAAA
The DNA here is from genome assembly GCA_006410935.1 of Redunca redunca. Classification (NCBI taxonomy): domain Eukaryota; kingdom Metazoa; phylum Chordata; class Mammalia; order Artiodactyla; family Bovidae; genus Redunca; species Redunca redunca. The sequence goes on from SJYQ01000473.1 coordinate 274,658, forward strand.
CCTTTTGCAATAATTCTGTTTTAGGGTGTGTGTGGGTATGTATGTGTGTGGGTGTGTATATGTGTGTGCTCAGTCACTCAGTCATAACCTGCCAGGCTCCTCTCTCCATAAAATTTTCCAGGCAAGAATATTGGAATGGGTTGCCATTTCCTCTTCCAGTGACTCTTCCAGACTCGGGAACTGAACCCATGTCACTTGCATCTCCCGCATTGGCAGGCAGATTTTTTTTTTATCACTGAACAACCTGGGAAGCCCCATGTTTTAGGGTAAAAGTGTGAAAGCATTAGTCTCTCAATTGTGTCTGACTCTTCATGACCCCATGGACTGTATATAGCCCCCCATGCCCCTCTGTTCGTGGAATTCTCTGGGCAAGAATACTGGAGTGGGTAGCCATTCCCTTCTCCAGGGAATCTTCTCAGCTGAGGAAAAGAACCCAGGTCTCTTGAATTGTGGCTGCTAAGTCACTTCAGTCATGTCCAACACTGTGCAACCCCATAGACGGCAGCCCATCAAGCTCCCCTGTCCATGGGATTCTCCAGGCAAGAACACTGGAGTGGGTTGCCATTTCCTTCTCCAGTGCATGAAAGTGAAAAGTGAAAGTGAAGTTGCTCAGTCATGTCCGACTCTTAGTGACTCCGTGGACTGCAGCCCACCAGGCTCCTCCATCCCTGGGATTTTCTCGGCAAGAGTACTGGAGTGGGGTGCCATTGCCTTCTTGCACTGTAGGCAGATTCTTTTCTGAGCCACATGGAAGCCCCCATGTTTTAAGATATATATACTTAAAAATAGCCTCATAATCTTTTTGATAAATTGAAAGTTCAGTCTTGCTAACTTAAATGTTGGAAATTTACTGAATTCCCAAAGAAGAAATAAAAATTTTAATAATATGTATACATCCTATATAGGCTTCCCATGTAGCACAAAGGTAAAAATTTGCCCTCCAGTTCAGAAGATGCAAGAGACACAGGTTTGATAGCTGGGTCCAGAAGATCTCCTGGAGGAGGAAATGGCAACCCACTTCAATATTCTTACCTGGAAAACTCCAGGGACAGAGGAGACTGGTGGGCTACAGTCCATGGCATTGCAAAGAGTTGGAGACGACTGAGTGACTGAGCATAACATATATCTTGTATACGTGACAGAAACCCAGGAAAACTCAAAATACCCATTTTGAGCATCCAAAATGGCCATCGCCACCACCTTAAATACTGTTTGAAGCAAAAGACAGAAGAAAGATGTTGACATAGGAAAGATCGTTTAGGGGAGGTGACAGGGAAATTAAGTGGAAATAGTCTTGTTCAGGCTTTAGAGACAAGAAAGCAGAGCAGGCCTCTGACCTTGCTTCTGACCTGCCTGGACACTGTGCTGACGAGGTATCTGCCAGGAGGTGCACGGACTGTTCCCAGTAAGATGAGCAGCAATAGAGGTAAAATAGGGAGCAAGTTTTGGAATTCTTGAGCCCCTGGAGGAGGTCTAGCCAACCATGCATAGGGCTTAACAAAAGCCTATAACTCATAAGATAAAACAAATAGCATTATAAAAAAGATTAAAGTGATATTAGACCTGCAATTTGCTCACAAGCTGATGGCTATATCAGTTTTTGGTCTGGGACTGTAAGTGGGAGCCCTCAAAACTGCAATTTTGAAGTCTCACCTGTCGGGTATACACACCACCTGGGTGAAAGTGTTAGTCACTCGGTTGTGTCCAACTCTTTGTGACCCCATGGACTGCAGCCCACCAGGCTCCTCTGTCCATGAAATACTTATGCCAAAGAGGTATACTGGGGGATGGCAAATTCTGTTCCCCTTCATAGTGAAAGAATAATGAGGGACTACATAAAGGGACAAGGGGGCTTATGAAAGGATAAGCATAAACTACTAAAAGACAGATGGAACTACTAGACTGTTCTACAACTGTTCTTGCAAGCACAAAACCACAAATTTAAGACTTTGAAGTTCTGATTATGATGGCTTATTTGTAGATTTTTCTTTCATCTCAGAAATCATGTATATCTCAAACTATAATATTTTTCAACTCAATATTTTAAGTATAGCTGAATGATATAATCTATTCTCAGCTAAATTCACTAACTTATACTAATTTAAACTAATTTATATATTTTTATTGTGTGAAATGAATTCATATTTTATGGTGAAACATGAAAAATTTAAACATTAAAAAAACTTTTCTCTGCCCTTTATCCTCCATTCTCCCTCCAATTGTGCATTGTATACCTACATTAAACAGTAGACACACCTCCCCATTGGCATAAATACCTGCTCCACCATAAAGTACAATATTCTCCTAGCATCAACAAGACAACTCCTTAAAAGATACATTCCTTCTTGATCCTGTAAGGGGTCAGGATGACCCAGCACTTTATACTTGCAGATCTACCTTGTGTAAACTCAATAACACATCACTGAATGGACAGCCCTCTGTTTCAAAAAACTGATATAACTTCTAAAGGGTAGAGCAGTTCTCAGAGCTTTCTGAGTTGCTGCTCCCAGGTTGTATGCTCAGTTTAGCCCAGACAAAATTTTCCATTTCTTTCTTAGATCAACTGATTTTTTTTTTTTCATGGACAATTGTGAACAATTCATTTGATAATTAAACTTATGTCAGTTAAGACAAGTTATGAGCCTAAAATTTCTTTGTACATTAAAAGAAAACTAAGAAGGAAAAAAACTTTTCAGAAACTATAATTGAGGAAGCAGTGTGATCTCAGTGCAAACTAAAGTTAAATTAGGAATGATAAAGAAATGACTAAATTAATGGCTAGAATATTGAAATGTGTAGATAAGATGCAACATTTCATTTTTAATTGATTAACATTTCTTATAAACTCAATAACAACTTTTGATTCCTAAACCAGCAGATTTTTAAAGTGGTTTCTTAAAAACATTATGTCTATATATACTGAATATAGGATATTTCTGTCAAATTAGAAATTAGTTTTTGGANAACGATACTCCAATAAAAGTTACCTTAAAAAAGAAATTAGTCTTTAGAGGAAAACACATAGCTATTATAGCATCTTACTAAAGGTATAAATATCACAAGGACATAGAAAGCGTTATAGTTTAGTTAATTTCAACTGACAGAATGCAAAAAGTTGATAGTACTTTACAATATCAGAGATAAATTTTTAAATTTATGATTATTTTCTTAACTGAGAGAAAAATAAGCAATATTTAAAATCAATGCAGTTCAGTTCAGTCGTTCAGTAATGTCCTACTCTTTGCCACCCCATGAATTGCAGCACGCCAGGCCTCCCTGTCCAACACCAACTCCCGGAGTTCACTCAAACTCATGTCCATTGAGTCGGTGATGCCATCCAGCCATCTCATCTTTCGTCCCCTTCTCCTCCTGCCCCCAATCCCTCCCAGCATCAAAGTCTTTTCCAACGAGTCAACTCTTCAAATGAGGTGACCAAGTACTGGAGTTTCAGCTTTAGCATCTTTCCTTCCAAAGAACACCCAAGACTGATCTCCTTTAGAATGAACTGGTTGGATCTCCTTAAAATCAATTACCTCCAAACAAATAACTCTTAGAAAAATAGATTAACAATGAAGAAAGAAGTGAAACTAAAAGTATTAGATTTTTTCCCTCTTTCTCTATATTTTACAGATTACCTGAAAAGTAATACATGGCTTTTAAAAATAATTTTAATTCATTTCATTGTTCTCAGTCTCCAATCTATATTAGCATAACCTGTAACCCTATTAACTTTTCTTTTAGATGTGTTATCTTTTTCACCTCATTTATTTTCTCCCTAAATAAACAGCAAGTAATAAATGATGCAAAATTCCATGTCAGAGAATAAAATAACTTTGTTTTTTTCCAATGAAGATACTAATTTTTCCTATGATGATAACTTTCTCTCTCAGAATTATGATTAAAATATGGTGTTTGAGGGAAGAAAATAGGAATGAAATAGAATGAAGAGAGAATACAGCCTGAGAAGAAAAGAGGGTGAGAGATGGATCAAATTCAATTACTTAGGAGAGGAAAATTAGTGGCAAAATATTTTCATACTGATTAGAATTCTGAATGCTACATTATATAGCTTTAAAAAAATATATTAACATATTTGAAAGTTTCTTCATTAGCCTAGATTTGGAGAAGTTTGTGTATACGGTTTGATGTATCACAACCAAGTTGGGTTATTCCGGAGATCAGAGGCACATTAAGTTTATTTACACCTACCATTTATTTAAATCACTGAATTGATGGTTTGATTAGTCTTTGTTATTGGAGATCACATTACAAAGTTATATAAAGCAATACTTAAGGGTCTATTTTTATTGACTGTAAAATAATAATTTTAGATGTTTCAATTCTCATGATAAAGGACCCATTTCATATGGATCAGTCCCAACAGAAACAGCTTGCTTGATGGACATATAAATTGGAGCCAAACTAAGAAAATTATGTACCAGGTGAGCAGAACTATTACAGAACATTCATTCAGCTATTGTTCTCCAAGTTTTCTGGGTGGGAGGAAATACATGGCACGCTATAGGCTTGAACTGAAGATCTCCTTTCTAAAGAGGAGATCTATCTTTCTATCTTTTACATGCACTAGGCTGTTCATTGGCTACCACCCAACAAGGCACTGCCCCAACTCTACAAAAATACTTTTCAAAACGTTCACAATTTGAACAAGCGATCCAGGCTATATCTCCTTTCCCTAAAATCAACTCTCTATTCAAAAGAAAAGGATAACTGAATTTCTACCCATTTAAAACAAAAACATAACTGAATTCTTACCTCTACATCCTAGCAACAAAGGATAGACTGTGAGGTGGAGTGCAAAAGGAACACAAACACAGAGCTATCCTGGGCTTCCTGGCCGATTCATTTCATTTTTGTCAATTGCATTAACTCTCCAATTGCAAACTTCCCTTTGCCCACTTACTAGATTATACCTTCAGCATTTCTTGTTACTGCTGCTGCCTGAGGCAGCCTATTTGATTTTGCCCACACTGCTCAGGGGCTTGCACAGAGCAGTAGTGTTAAACTTGCAATAAAAAGGAGCCAGCCTTTAATGCTTCCTCAAATAACTTGGCAGACCCCATCATGCTTCTTCCTACTAAAGTCCGGAAATAGATTCTGCCCAGGGGAAATATAGTTTCTTCATCAAAGCTTCTGTCCATAATCTTTAATTTTTTTCATGAGACTCTTACTGTTTTCAAGTGACTCCAACTCCCTGCCCATTGGAACTATCTTCAGGCTGCCTTAAAAGGTGTATTTTTACACCTTTTCCAACACTTGGAAAATGATTCATTTCATAGCCCAGCAGCCTTCAAGAAATACCATACTTTATATTTTGTCTTCTTGGTCATAGCAAATATGCACATCCTTTATGAATCATTTGAGCTTCTTAGGACCTTCGTTCATTTTTCCCCTTCCTATTCTCATTTCTGCTGGAGAGCAATTTTGTTTGTTTATACTTTGTTTAAAAATAATGATCAACCAAAGGATAACAGTATAGCATGGTGATTAAATGCATGGATCCAAGACACAGTCCCCCTGATTTGAACCATGTCTCTATACCTTAATACCTCTATCACCATAGGCAAATTATTTAATTTCTCCAGACTTTAATTCCCTCATCTTTAAAATGGAGATAATCACAATAATTGCTGGCCTCATAGAGTTGCTATGGGGATTAAATATGTCAGTATAGTTAAAGCACAAGTACTTAGAAAAATGTGACCAAAATGAACTCATAGTAAACTCTTTGTAAGTATTAGACAGTATATTATATTCGCCATCCAAGATGTGTTCTGAGTAATAATATCAGCATGCAAACATTTGGCTTGCTTTAAAAGCGCACCACTGTGAATACTCTCAAATAGACCCAAGGTCTGCAATGAGCTATCTTTTGCCCTAATGGGATGAAGCTATGGATAATAGCTGATCATAACTACCCAGGACACCAAAATAATGGTCTTATCAGCTTTGATACAGTGGGACTCAGGCAGGAGGGAGCCAAGACATTGCAAAGAGCTATGGAAAAAAAAAAAGAGAGAGAGAGAGAAGAAGGAAAACAGAATAAAGGGCAGAACAGATGAACAAATGTTTCATCTCATTTTTTGTATTCTAGGTTATGTTTTTGATCAGATATTCATGGTATTACATTTTTTGTGAAACATGGACAGTTCCTGAACACCCTTTGATCTTCGTATGTAGTAATAGCATGGGACTAGTTGGAGAAGGCATTGCCCAGGATTTTTGACGTTCGGAATGGTTACACTTACATTCAAGCATACAATAGACAGTTTCAGAAACTTCCATTGTGGTATTTTACTTGACAATAGAGTCATAGAGCATTTTAAGAGAAAAGGCCCTGGCAACATGGAGATATCTTGGACTCTGAAGTGAACCTGAAGGAGAAACATAAGCTTTGAGAATAATGTCTCCACTCAAAAATTAGAAACAAGCTATACTGTGTGTGTGTGTGTGTGTGTGTGTGTGTGCACACATGCACATGCATGTGTGGAGGAAAAATTGGAGAAAGTGGCAGTATCTCTGTATACTGAGTTCTATGCTATTAGTGGTTTCAAAAGCAAATTTTTATTAGAGAAGGAAATGTCCAGATACCTATGCTAAGTTCTTGATCACCTGGGCAATGGAAGATAAAATAAATGCAATTCTGTGATACACTAGAAAGTTTTTACAAAATATGCTGGAGAGGAGGGCTAAGAAAAAGAAAGCCAGGTACAATTCAAACAAGACCTTGTAGGAGCAATTATATGGCCCAGTGTCATGCTCTGCCAGCCATCCATCTCTCATAGATGTCTGGGTATCTCTGTGGTTGTTATTAATTCCAATGAATCAAGAAAAGTCAGAGGTTATGGAGAACCAGGAAAAAAAAAAGTTGATAAAGCAAGGGTCATATCAACTTATAAGATACAGACAATTGAAAGCTGAGATGTTAGTAGACACTTTAGGTGGCCGCAATGAGAATTTCCAATCTTCATCTCATGAAGTGAAGTGACACTGTGGGCAAGCAACAGGATTCACTTCAAAAAAATCATCCCACCTACTACTGAGGAAGACATTCTGGAGAAATGCATAGTACAGGCTGGTAACTATGTTTCAAGTGGACTCTTTCCTAGTTCAGTTCAGTTCAGTCCCTCAGTCCTGTCTGACTCTTTGCAACACCATGAATCGCGGCACGCCAGGCCTCCCTCTCCATCACCAACTCCCTGAGCTCACTCAGACTCATGTCCATTGAGTCAGTGATGCCATCCAGCCATCTCATCCTCTGTCATCCCCTTCTGCTCCTGCCCGCAATCCCTCCCAGCATCAGAGTCTTTTCCAATGAGTCAACTCTTCCCATGAGGTGGCCACAGTACTGGAGTTTCAGCTTTAGTATCATTCCTTCCAAAGAAATCCCACAGCTGATCTCCTTCAGAACGGACTGGTTGGATCTCCTTGCAGTCCAAGGGACTCTCAAGAGTCTTCTCCAACACCACAGTTCAAAAGCATCAGTTCTTTGGCGCTCAGCCTTCTTCACAGTCCAACTCTCACATCCATGCATGACCACAGGAAAAACCATAGCCTTGACTAGACGGACCTTAGTCGGCAAAGTAATGTTTCTGCTTTTGAATATACTATCTAGATTGGTCATAAGTTTTCTTCCAAGGAGTAAGTGTCTTTTAATTTCATGGCTGCAGTCACCATCTGCAGTGATTTTGGAGCCCAAAAAAATAAAGTCTGACACTGTTTCCACTGTTTCCCCATCTATTTCCCATGAAGTGATGGAACTGGATGCCATGATCTTCGTTTTCTGAATGTTGAACTTTAGGCCAACTTTTTCACTCTCTTCTTTCAC
>SJYQ01000473.1:300790-323248 GCA_006410935.1 Redunca redunca
GAACCAGAGATCAAATTGCCAACATCCGCTGGATCATGGAAAAAGCAAGGGAGTTCCAGAAAAACATCTATTTCTGATTTATTGACTATGCCAAAGCCTTTGACTGTGTGGATCACAATAAACTGTGGAAAATTCTGAAAGAGATGGGAATACCAGACCACCTGACCTGCCTCTTGAGAAATATGTATGCAGGTCAGGAAGCAGCAGTTAGAACTGGACATGGAACAACAGACTGGTTCCAAAGAGGAAGAGGAGTACGTCAAGGCTGTATATTGTCACCCTGCTTATTTAACTGATATGCAGAGTATATCATGAAAAACGCTGGGCTGGAAGAAGCACAAGCTGAAATCAAGATTGCCGGGAGAAATATCAATAACCTTAGATATGCAGAAGACACCACCGTTATGGCAGCAAGTTGGATTATTCAATCTTTACCAAACAGCTCTGTGAGGCACTAACAGTCTCCCATTTTGACAAATGAAGAAACTGACACACCTGTTAGGAATCTGACAGGACAGAGACTGCTAGAAACCCACACAATACCGATTCTTTCTTGCTTTCTTCGTAACAAGAAACCTAATTTTATTAAATGAAAATATATCCACTTAAACAGATTCCTTTGGGTCTTTGCATGAAGAAGTGCTCAGTGAGATGTGGCAGATGTTGGGTGAGATATATAGGAAGGTTATATTTGAGAAAAGAGCTGGAAAGTGCTCTTTTAATCTCTTCTCTCTGCCTCCAACTTCCTACCTGGAATGTCGACACACTGGTACAAATTCAGCAGTTTCTTATGCTAGTGAGATAACTTTTAGAATGGAAGCCATAAGCTAAGAATAGAAGTCTCATAAAGTAGACCAAGGCTAGGCAAACAACTGATTACAGAAAATATTGGCTCATCAGCTATTTATGTATATAAAGTTTTACTGGAATGCAGACAAATCTATTAGAGAAGCCAATAAGAGGCCAATTTTTTACAGAATTTCAATGCTAAATAGGGAGGTTGGTGCACTATTCTGAAGGTAACAAGGAACAAAAAGAAATATAGGGAAGGCGAGAATCCTGATTACATTGGGAAAATGTCATTTTGGAAAAACGTCAATGTCTTCATTTAGTTTCTCATTCACTCGGATTGTGATAGCTTCTTAACCTGCTCCCCTGGTCTCTCTACTCTCCTTAACATGGCCTGTCCATGGGTATTCATGAACTGACATGATTCCAGAGGCCTGTCTGATAAATTACCAACAAGCTAATTAAAATTACAATAGTAATTTATTAATTAACTACAGGCTTCCACCTGGATATCTGCTCTGAAAATTACTAAAATTCCTGTTAATTTGGTATAAGAAACTCAAATTAAAATCACGCATTAAGAGTGAAATATGTCAGAAAGAGAAATACAACTATCGTGTATTAACACATATATGTGGAATCTAGAAAAATGGTACAGATGATCTATGTGCAAAGCACAAACAGAGACACAGGTGTAGAAAATAAATGTATGGACACCAAGGTGGGGAAGCACGGTCATGGGATGAATTGGGAGATTGGGATTGACATATATATATATACATATTACTGATACTATGCATAATATAAATCACCTACATATAAAATAGATCACGAATGAAAACCTACTGTATAGCACAGGGAACTCTATTTAACACTTGTGGCGACCTAAATAGGAAGGGACTCCAAAAATGGGGAATCTATGTATACACATAGCTGATTCACTTTGCTATAAGAGCAGAAACTACTAACACAAACTGTAGAGCAACTATACTCCAATAAATATTTATTTTTAAAAAAGACTGATTAACATTCTTCAGATCTTTACACAAATTATGTTTTCTCAGTAAAGTCTCACCTGGTCACTCAATTTACACTTGAACATTCATACACATCATCCTTCCATTACACTTTTGTTTGGAATACAATAGCTTATTATCAAATGTTCATATCAAGTTTGTTTATTATCAAAAAGAGACATGTCCAACTCTTTGCAAACCCATGGACTGCACAGTCCATGGAATTCTACAGGCCAGAATACTGGGGTGGGTAGCTGTTCCCTTCTCTAGGGGGATCTTCCCTACACAGAGATCAAACCCTAGTCTCCCACATTGGAGGTGATTCTTTACCAGCTGAGCCACCAGGGAAGCTGAAGAATACTGGAGTGGGTAGCCTATTCCTTCTCCAGGGGATCTTCCCGACCTAGAAATCAAACCAGGGTCTCCTGTATTGCAGGTGGATTCTTTACCAGCTGAGCTATGAATTAAGTAACTAAAAATTCTTATTGAACTTGCCTTTCATCAGAACCATATTTATTAGATTTTGAGTCACCATCCTCTCCTGTGCTCTAAGATAGAAGTTCCATGAAGGCATGGATTTTTATCTGTTCACTGCTGGTTCACAGGGCTTAGAAGAGTGTTTGGTATATGTAAATATTTATAGAATGAATTCACTTAAATGCTTTTTTCCATAATGTAAAACAAGGATAGGGCAGTTAAAAGGAGGCCCTGAAGTTGATAAAGACAAAATGGCTCATAATGTAGGAGTCAGGAACAGAAGTCACCAAAGGTTTCACGTTCCCTAAAGCCACCTCCCCTCCTTTCAACTGACTGGACATAAACAAAATAAGTTGAGCTTAGAGATACAAAGCTTTACAATTAAAAAAAAAAAAAAACTTCACTTCCCATAGCTTCTATGTTTGGTTGTTAAATATAACTGACTTTGTATAAATGAGCATTTCCAAAGGATGTCATAATTGAGCTGTCAGTTAAGCAATATATAATAACAACACTTACACATGAGCACCAGGACAATCTATAAATTACATTTAGATATTTAACAAAAACACTACTTAGCTTTTCTTTATTTAGCATTAACTTGTCACCTTAGGTCTGCACTTTTTGTATCAAGGACAGGATTTCTGAATTGATCTAATCCATTTGCATTTCAGCAAGAGGTATTTAGAGGGTAATGACATCCCTGAAGGACTCAAAGTAAGTTCTCTGGTTCTTTGATCTGGTTAATCCCAATACCAGTATGCTCTGAATAGAATTTCTCCTTCTGACACTTCTCCTAATGGAAGCCTTTTGATTTTCACAATTCTGGTTATTTCCAACTCTCACCAAATGACATGCAGCCAAATAAGAAAATAAGTAAGTTCAGTTCAGTTCAGTTCAGTCGCTCAGTCGTGTCCGACTCTGCGACCCCATGAATCGCAGCACACCAGGCCTCCCTGTCCATCACCATCTCCCGGAGTTCACTCAGACTCACGTCCATCGTGTCCGTGATGCCATCCAGCCATCTCATCCTCAGTCATCCCTTCTCCTCCTGCCCCCAATCCCTCCCAGCATCAGAGTCTTTTCCAATGAATCAACTCTTAGCATGAGGTGGCCAAAGTACTGGGGTTTCAGCTTCAGCATCATTCCTTCCAAAGAAATCCCAGGGTTGATCTTCAGAATGGACTGGTTGGATCTCCTTGCAATCCAAGGGACTCTCAAGAGTCTTCTCCAACACCACAGCTCAAAAGCATCAATTCTTCGGCGCTCAGCCTTCTTCACAGTCCAACTCTCACATCCATACATGACCACAGGAAAAACCATAGCCTTGACTAGATGGACCTTAGTCGGCAAAGTATTGTCTCTGCTTTTGAATATGCTATCTAGGTTGGTCATAACTTTTCTTCCAAGGAGTAAGCGTCTTTCAATTTCATGGCTACAGTCACCATCTGCAGTGATTTTGGAGCCCAAAAAAATAAAGGGTGGGGTAAAAATGAAGACGGTTTTCCTAATCAAATGTTTTAAACTAGATGAACTAACATATCATATTTCCTAAGCAAATATTTTAAACTAGCTGAAATAATGTATCATAAGTCTGTAAAGAAAAATGTTGCATGTGTAATATTAAATCAAGAGGCATAGCTATGCCTCAGAAGGAGGTGGGAATGATGGCAACATTTCCTTATAGTCTCTGCGTCTGTATAAATATATATAAAGAAAATAGCAGTATTCAGCTGAGATTTCTTATGACACTTTCAACAGACTTCCTGTTTTCCTGCATTGGGATTTCTCTGGGCACGTAAAATGAAAATCAGGAAGAATCCACTCTGCTGGCTGTTGGAGTGCATTCTCAACTAGTCAATGGATGTGCCACTTTGCTTAGTTAGTGGTAGGAAATACTTATAGTGGAGGAGTTGGAGAAGGCTCTTTGGCCTGTTGTACTTGAATTAAAACATTTCTCCAGAATTAGGAGAAAAAATCAATCTCTTCAAGAATAAGGCAAAAGCAATGTCTAGATAAGGGGCTTCCCTGGTGGTTCAGGGGTAAAGAATCCCCTGAGCCATGCGGATTCAGTTCTTGTGTCAGGAAGATCCCCTGAAGAAGGAAATGGCAACCTACCCCAGTATTCTTGCCTGGAAAATCCTATGGACAGAGGAACATAGCTGGCTACAGTCCATGAAGTCACAAAAAGAATCAGACACAGCTTAGTGACCGCTGCTGCTGCTGCTAAGTCACTTCAGTTGTGTCCGACTCTGTGCAACCCCAGAGACGGCAGCCCACCAGGCTCCCCCGTCCCTGGGATTCTCCAGGCAAGAACACTGGAGTGTGTTACCATTTCCTTCTCCAATGCATGAAAGTGAAGTTGCTCTAAACAACAACAATAACAACAGCTAGATAAATGGATCTGATTGGCTAGATGTATGTAACTCACATTAAATGTACATTTCTAAATAATTATTCAAAGTCAGTGTGTAATGACTCCAATCACTGAATAATGTTAATGCATGCTAAGGCACACTGAAGACTCCATGTACATGAATTCTGATGACTGAAAATATTTAGTGGGATTCAAGGGTCATAAATCCCCCAAAATAAGGTAACCCATGGAAAAATCACAGGAGTGAAAAAGGAGAGCCAAAATATCAATCATAGAATTTCTGAAATAAAAATAGGATGAAATTAAATGGAACACTAAAGTTCTCACTTGTTCATTTATCTATGAAAAGAAGTGTAAATTGAGACCCAGTAATATGACAGGCACTGAGCCAAATGCTGGTGATGCAGTTAGAAGACAGTTCCTGGATCTTGTTTGGTTGAAAGGTCCACATTCAACAAACCAACTACTGAAATAAATATAAGCTGCAGTGTGTGTGCTTAGCCACTAAGTTATGTCTGACTCTTCACCACCCCATTGACTGTAGTCTGCCAGGCTCCTCTGTCCATGGGATTTCCCAGCAAGAATACTGGAGTGGATTGCCATTTCCTCCTCTAGAGGATCTTCCCAACCCAGGGGTCAAACCCACATCTCCTGCGTCTCCCGCACTGGCAGGAGGATTCTTTACCACTACCCCAAACTGTAAGTAAGTTACACGAGATACAGGTAATGGAACTCTATGAAAGAGCCCTGATTTAGATTAAGAGTTCCAAAGTAGAATACACAGAGAAGTTTTATTGAAATTAAATCCTAAAAGTTGAGTAATAGTTGTAAACTTGAGTGAGAAGAAAAACATTTTGAGCAGAAACTGAAAGTGAAGAAACAAACACAAAACAAAAGAATATAAATATTAGAAGACCTCCAGAGAAGGCAAGTGTGCCTGGAGCCTGGTGAGGAAGAGGGGAAGGGGCCCGTGATTAGACCACAGAAACAGGTAAAAGCCACAACATGAACTTTCCTAGAGGCCATGTTGAGGATTTAGCTCAAGTAAATTATGAAGCCACTGACATCTTTGACAGGAGACAAACATATTCCCCATATATCTTACAAAGTTGTTTTTTCTTCTTCAATGGATTGGAAGATAGCAGGAATAGAAGTGGTAAGGCCAAAACAGAAGGCTATTCCAGTAACTGGATAAGAGCTGGTAGTGGCTTTAAGTAGGAAAGTCACACTAGAGATGACAATGAAAAGCCAAATTCAAGATCCATTTCTGGAGCCATATCACACAATAGGATACATTGTGTGCAGGATGAGGGGGTCAGGAATGGGCCCTAGAGTGTTGGCTCGAGTACAGTGTGTAGAGGGCTTCCCTGGTGACTCAGTGGTAAAGAACCCACCAAGTACTGCAGGAGACGAGTGTTCAACCCCTGGGTCAGGAAGATGACATGGAGAAGGAAAGAGCAACCCATTCCAGTTATTCTTGCCTGAGAAATCCCTTGGACAGAGGAGCCTGGCAGGCTACAGTCATGGGGTCACAAAGAGTCAGACACGACTTAGCAACTAAACAACGACATAGGGTATATAAGGGTGGAGTTTAAAGTTTCTGAATACTAGAGCAGTATCAAGTGTAAGAAGAAGAGAAACATCAGTGTATTTGTTTTGGGATGTGGTAAATTTGTGAAGAGAACTCTAGATTTAAAGGATTAGTAGAAAGTGAGGTAAGCCTAGAACTAATAAAAGAAATACGGTGGCATGATATTGTGAATTTTCTGACACAGACAATATGTGAAGATACGGAAATACAGTTTCCCTGATATGGCGACCATAAAGCTGTGCTACTAAGCTCTGCCTTCAAGAAAGAACTTGCATGCAGCTGCAAAGGGTTCAGTTAGCTGACAGTTTTGAGTTCTTTTTTCTTCAGAATACATGTAGCTTTTGAAGCAAGGTCACATTCTTCAGAAGCAGAGGTTGATTTTGAAAGATGATGGATGTATGAAGGTCACGCCACTTTTGACCAATGGAGGAATCCTTTAAAGATCCATATTTGCTCCAAAACTCCCCAGTGGACTCGTTGAGACTGGCCTGTCTGCACTATAATCTGATGCTATTCATAACCAATGCTGCATCTTCCACCTTCCTTCTTTTCTCAGGTATTTGAGCTACATTGTTGTCTGAAGGCTCTTTCTGCCTAATCTTCCTTTTCTTCTTTTTTTATCTTTCACAGGAATAACTTCCAGATAAGACTTTGTTTCTGTAACTCCATATCAGTCTTTGTTTCCTGGTGAAGGATCCCATTTGTCAGGCTCCCAATAAGAAACAGAAGATACCAATAAAATGAATAAGTAGGAGTTTAATTAAAGGATTATTTAGGAAGTGTAGACAGAGATTAGAAAAGCTATTAGAGGCTGGTGCTGTATCCTGCTCTAGAAAAAGCTGGGAACTTACTGACCCTAAGCCCAAAGGGACTAGAGATGTTGCAGCTAGGAGACCTCAGTTCAGTTCAGTTCAATTCAGTTCAGTTCAGTCGCTCAGTCGTGTCCAACTCTTTGTGACCCCATGAATCGCAGCACGCCAGGCCTCCCTGTCCATCACCATCTCCCGGAGTTCACTCAGACTCACGTCCATTGAGTCAGTGATGCAATCCAGCCATCTCATCCTGGGTCGTCCCCTTCTCCTCCTGCCCCGAATCCCTCCCAACATCAGAGTCTTTTCCAATGAGTCAACTCTTCGCATCAGGTGGCCAAAGTATTGCAGTTTCAGCTTTAGCATCAATCCCTCCACAGAAATCCCTGGGCTGATCTCCTTCAGAATGGACTGGTGGATCTCCTTTCAGTCCAAAGGACTCTCAAGAGTCTTCTCCAACACCACAGTTCAAAAGCATCAATTCTTCAGTGCTCAGCCTTCTTCACAGTCCAACTCTCACATCCATACATGACCACAGGAAAAACCAGAGCCTTGACTAGACGGACCTTAGTCGGCAAAGTAATGTCTCTGCTTTTGAATATGCTATCTAGGTTGCTCATAACTTTTCTTCCAAGGAGTAAGCGTCTTTTAATTTCATGGCTGCAGTCACCATCTGCAGTGATTTTGGAGCCCCAAAAAATAAAGTCTGACACTGTTTTCACTGCTTCCGCATCTATTTCCCATAAAGTGATGGGACCAGGTGCCATGATCTTCGTCTTCTGAATGTTGNGACCAGTGCATTTTCTTGGCAAAACTCTATTAGTCTTTGCCCTGCTTCATTCCGCATTCCAAGGCCAAATTTGCCTGTTACTCCAGGTGTTTCTTGATTTCCTACTTTTGCATTCCATTCCCCTATAATGAAAAGGACATCTTTTTGGGGTGTTAGTTCTAAAAGTTCTATAGGTGTTGACCATCTAAAAGATCTTGTAGGTGTTGAGAAATCTCAGAATATACAAAATCATGATAGGAACCATAGACTTGCCTAGTAGGATACTAGCCTGTATCTCCCTTTCAATGATTTAGCTGGGGAGGAGATGGGAAATAACTTCCCCCACCATGTTATCTTCCAACTCTCCAGTATCCTCCCTTGCCTGACACTGACCAAACCCAATCATAAGCCACAGTGCAAAGACAGCCACTAGTGCAGTCTATATGAAATTGCCCCATGAGTCACCAACCCAAGTGGGAGGAGGATAAGTAGGGAATCTGAAGGGACGAATATGAAATATCAAGCTCATCAGCAGAAAGTGTGTGGTATGATGAAGTGGACCCAGACAAAGCTTTAGGGCATTTCCAAATTAAACTCTGCGGGAAAAAAGACTGTGGTGTTAAACTGACTACAGAAGGGAAAGAAAAGAATCCTTAAGGACAAGGAAGAAAGGCAGTTTTCAAAAGTAGCTAAGCAGTTAAATAAGAAGAGAATGGAAATATTCAATGGCAATATGCTGGTCTCTGGTGACTTCAACAAAGCAATTTCTCTGAAGCTGACAATGCCAAACTGAAATGGGTTGCATAGTAGAACTGAATTTGGGAAGACTGTGAATATCATCAACTCCTTGAGAACTGTGATTGTGGGGGTGAATGGACAGCCAAAAGGAGCTATGGAGAGGAGAGAAGAATGGGCAATGGATTTCATTTGTTTGTAGGACTCCCTGGGAAAAAACTTGTAAATTGAAGAGAATAATTTATAGTAAGAGTGATTCAAACTTCAAGAAAGAAAGCAACTGACTGGGGCTTCAAAGTCCTTTTATAAAGGATTTTTAAAGTCCTTAACAGCAAGAGAAGATAAGTTCCATGCATTACATAAGGACCAAAATTAATCTTACCAGTGTGTATAGATACAAGTGGTTTTACAGATTTGGTGCTGATAAAATGAAAGACTTCTGATTGACAATTTTGGTTTTCTCAATTTTATATCTCTATATATCTATTATTAGCTGAGAGATTAGTTAGGCAATGATAAGGGAAGAGGAAAGTAACAGTGTATAATTGAAAACAATTCTACACCAGTGTGGTAAACTGAGCTCATTAAAGGCATGTTGTATAAACAACAGGCAGAGTTAAAAACTAATGGGATATTGCTTTTCATTAATTTAAGATTATAACAGCCTGATTTTAATTGGTTAATTCTTAATATATTCTTAACCTACCACTTCTGAATCTGATAGCTCTGTATCCCCATTCAAGTTTGGAGTTGTATTCCTGATGTAAAGCAATTTAATTAATCTATCTGAGCTTTAATTCCTTTTTCATGAAAAGTAGATAATACCACACACCTTCCACAGGTATTATTAATGAAATAACATGGGTTTGGTGCATAACAAATAAAAGATTCTCAATAGCAGTTTCTTTTTCCTTGCTTTTGTAAGTAAGGATCTAAGATATACCTATAGTATTTAATGTATACATATATACAGTATGCATATATGGCGAACAGATTAGAAGTCTACAAACCTTTTAGAAGATTGTGTGGGTGGCTTAATATAAGACTCATAATTGTGTTATTTTTGAACTCTGCCAACACTTTCAAGGGAAATCTTTGATGATGTAAAACAGGGAAATAAATCAAGCATGGTATTAATAGTCTGCATTTTGTAGTCCTGGTTTTTAACCTATTTTATTCTTCTTGAGAGAATTACTTTATGTGAATTTTCTTTTTCTTTTCACACATAGTTTCAAGGAGGATACCTCTTAGGATAGAGAATAGACGGTAAGGGGAAATGTTGATCATGGCCTGGGTACAACCTTTCTCAATGTAAACTATTGAGTATAAATGCCCTTCTAGAACTCTGTATATATAGTACCTTTCCAACAGGTGGTGTCTGTTTCCTCCTTGTGTGAGTACATCTACAGCTATTTTTTAGCCAGTAGATTACAGTGGAAGTGATGCTCTGTGATGCTCTAGAAGAAAGCCTGAGGTAGTCATGTGACGGGACCACCTGGAGATGCCACATGTAGGTATACCAGTCAACAGTCTAGGGAAGTCTCGGTCAACATCCAAAATCACTCCCAAGTATGTGAGTGAAGACGCCTTCGGATGATCCCACCCCAGGTTATCAAGCAGTCCCCTTCTCCAAGCTGGCAGTTTCCCCAGAAGAGGCACCAAAGAGAGTAGAAAAAAAAAAAAGTGAACCCATGAAGCCCATTCTAAAAGCCTGACCCACTGATTCCATGAGTGCAATAAATGGTTTTTTTAAAGCATAGAGTATTTTCTGCTTTGTTATGGGACAGTGAAAAGAACAAGTGACTTGGAGCAATATGTGACACACACAAAAAGTACAAGAAGTATCATTTTACTATGGTGATGGTGATTACATTTTCATAGATGTTCAAATATGCAAAATGTATGTGAGTATATGAGTGTTTAACTGTTAATTTATTATTCTTACATTATACAGTCAAGTTTATATGGCCAAGTATTTTCTATCTCCCTCTGAAGGGAGGAATAGAGCCTTTGGGAGTGGAGTATAAATATTTAAAGTGGGTTTTCTTCTAACTTTGGACTTTACAGTGATGGATTGCTCAAAGACTGAGACTCTTGGAAACAAAAATCAAAACCTAGCAGGATATATTACCCAAAGGCAAAGATCATGAACTCAGAAAGAGAAAAGATACATTTCATATGCCAGTTTTTTGTTGGTGTTATATTTTGACAGGAAACAAGGCTTGTTTGTCTTCTATAAAGATTTTCCAACTATAAATTTAAGCCCAAATAAAGAGGAGAAAATGAAAAGGAAAAAGGATAACCCTTTCCTTCCACCTCCAGGATGGAACACTGATTAAGGAAGAATGCCATTAAAAGGCTTTTTCAGTCTATTTGACCTGGGACTTCTTCAATAGAACAGTACCTAGAAAGCTGACTATGGTAAACTGATAAATGTTTCTTTACTGTTTTCGACACCTAGCTTCAGAAAGCAGAAACTCACTAAAAATAATTCTCCAAATATTAACTCCTTTCCTGAAGAGCCTCCAATATAATACATTCAGATTTTGTATTGAATTAAGAATGCAGGTGCTTATAATCTTCTATTAATTAAAAAAATAAATTCAGTCTCAGGCACTTCCTATAAATTGATGATTGCTGGAAGAACTAGTATCTTTCAAACCTTTAATCCCTTGAAAATAATCAACTCTAAAGATGTTATTCAACTTCAAGTTACAGTACACAACTGCCTAAGGAAAATCATTATTGAAGTACACCAGGGACCTTTTTACCAAATGAAATTTGATGTTTGCTCTGAGGAACAAGTAATGCTTGCAGTAAATCCACAGTATAAAAACATAGAGCTGTATTCAATTTACGGACACACAGGTAGATATCAGCAATAGAATATTAAACATCTTTTGCCAGCCAATCCATTCTGAAGGAGATCAGCCCTGGGATTTCTTTGGAAGGAATGATGCTAAAGCTGAAACTCCAATACTTTGGCCACCTCATGCGAAGAGTAGACTCACTGGAAAAGACTCTGATGCTGGGAGGGATTGGGGGCAGGAGGAGAAAGGGACGACAGAGGATGTGATGGCTAGATGGCATCATCGACTCGATGAACATGAGTTTGAGTGAACTCCGGGAGTTGGTGATGGACAGGCAGGCCTGGTGTGCTGCAATTAATGGGGTCACAAAGAGTCAGACACAACTGAGCGACTGAACTGAACTGAAAATTACCAAGGGTTCAAGATTAGTGATTTTTTTTTTAACCATAAACTACAGAAACTTTTAGAAGTGAGCTTGTACATTTTTTGAATATAACTATTTTCCCTAAAATTTATGTAAAAAAATGGTGGTTAGTTTAAATTTCATATGACATTCTATAAGCAAAACAGTTTAAATTTCACATGACATTCTATAAGCAAAACATACATTGTCTCCATCCCTTTGGTCACTGCATTACAAAATATCTATATGACATCTTCCCTCATTCATTTGACCTCAGCCCTCTTTACTCCATTATCAGCACTGCATTCAAGGTACTCTTTCTAAGAACCCACCGGCATTTGTGAATCTGACCTCTGATCTGACCTCTGACATCCTTTAATGGTGAATCTGACCTCTGACATCCTTTAATGGTTCTTTATTACCTATAGAATAATGTCCAATTTGTATCATTAAGCATATAGAAGTCAACCATAAACTCTAAACTGACTAAGAGAACACAATTTTAGCATGGTAACCTCAAAGCCATATTTGCCCTAAAACTGTTACTTGGAACAATATTTCTTTATATCCTACTTTGGGTAAAATGATAATATAAATAATCTCTGCTGCTGCTGCTGCTCAGGGGGTATTAAATATGTTGTGGAAGGCACTATATTTATACACTAAATAACTGAATGGAAAGAAGGAATTTTTTTTTTTTACAAGTTAAACTTTTACTCTTAGCCTGCAGAAGTTTGTCCTCATAATTACAAAAGAACAAATCAACTAATGAAATCAGGCATATGTTAACTGTCATGAAGGGGAAAAAAAAGTCAACATTTCTATAACCAAAGAAACATACACAAAAAGATTGTTCTAATTATGAAATTATTCTAAAATTCTGGAGTAATTCCTCACTAGAAGCGGGCTGTAGGGTAATGCATTCCAGACATTTCTGTAGGACGTCCTTCAGAAACCAGAAACAGTGACGAACTGAACCATACGACAAAGGTTGCAACGTACAAGAGGTTTCTTTTAAAAGGTACTGAAATTAAATCACTCTTTCTGAGAATTCCAGGTGTGAAAAGAGGTTGTAATATTTTAAATCAGGTCTATCTCAAAAAAGATTGAGGAACAGCAGCAGCTGTTTGGAGATCAGCAGAGAAATAGCACACCCCAGCCTCTCCTGGTTAGAATGGCCTAAATTTAGCAGCACTTGTAAATTCAAGGAGAGCCTAAATCACCCATGAGAACTCTTTCCAACTAACAGATTCTATCTTCAAAGTTCTTTCAGAGACAAGCTGTATATCCCTTCCACTTAAGGCATATACTTTTAATCTTGAGATGTTTGTTACAACTGTTTCTACGACATACTGGACAAGGATGAAGATCTGAACATTTGATTCTGTAAATGTATATTTCCATTAATCAACAGACATAGCTGACTCTCATACACTCACACAAGCACACACACACAAAATACATGTACCCATTTTGTCAGAGACTGATTGAGAGTGTTGCTTTCCTGAGTTAAAAGTGATTAAACTCTTTTAGTCTCAGATATTTCAAAAGCGTTTTTGAACAGATGTTTTTGGAAAGACCAGATTCTTTCTATACTCAATTCATTGTTCTCATTTTAATTTCTAAATATTAACACTCTATTTTGATTGCAAATGGATTTTGATAAAACTCTATTCTTTTGAAGAATAGCTCATGTGTACTTTAAAAGATATTTGTTTACCCTGAGACGAGGGCAAAAGTAAAATATAATGTAAAACATGCAGAAGAAAATATATAAAAATATCATTTTATAGTTATACTATGGCATTTAGTTTCAATTTAGATGATGCAATAAATACTAGCAATTAAACTTTTCCTAAACCTATAGTACAATTGAATTTCTGGATTTCCATCAATTTTAATGATAGAAATTATACCATAGTCAAATATGGAATCTCATAATATCCATGATACTTTTTATAAGGGAACTTATAACTGAACAACTTTCAAGGAATAAACTTCACCTTATTAGCCTCCTGAGGCTTATTTCTAAGAACAGAAAAATTCCAGATTAAATTTTAAAAACTGTCTGCTTGGAATATAGCAAATAGATCCCCAGGTGTCCTTTGAAAAAACNATGATATTACCCAAGACAATCTAAGGATTCAATGCAATCCCAAATTACCAATGGTATTTTTCATAGAACTAGAAAAACAATGTTTAAATGTATGTGGAAACACAAAAGACACTAAAGAGCTAAAGAAGCATTCTTGAGAAAGAATTACAGACCTAGAGGAATTAGGGTTTCTGACTTCAGCCTATACTACAAAGCCACAGTCACCAAAAGAGTATGGTAGTAGCACAAAAGCAGACACATAGATCAACATAACAGGATGGAAAGCCCTGAAAAAAATCCCATGCACTTATGGTAAATCAACCTATGAGAAAGGAAGCAAGAAAACACAGCAGAGAAAAGAAAGTCTCTTCAACAAGTGGTCCTGGGAAAACTGGACAGCTACACGTAAAAGAGGGCCTCACTGGTGGCTCAGCAGTAAAGAATCTGCTTGCCAATGCAGGAGATGTGAGTTTAACCCCTGGGTCAGGAAGATCCCCTGGAGAAGAAAATGGCATCCCCTCCCGTATTCTTGCCTGAGAAATCCCATGGACGGAGAAGCCTGATGGGTTACAGTCCATGGGGTCACAAAAGAGTTGGACATGACTTAGTGACTAAACAACAACATGCAAAAGAATGAAATGAGAACCCTCTCTAACACCATACGCAAAAATAAAGGCAAAATTAAAGACCAAACTATATGGCTGGATACTCAGAGAAAAATACAGGCAGAACACTCTTTGACATAAATTGCAGCAACATCTTTTTGAATGTGAATCCTAGAATAATGGAAATAAAAATAAACAAATGGGACCTAATCAAACTTACAAACTTTCGCACAGCAAAGGAAATGATAAAACAAAAAGACAACCTACAGATTGCAAACTACGCAATTAACAAGAGTTTAATTTTCAAAATATATTACACAAACAGCTCATATAGCTCAATATCAAAACAACAACCCAGTAAAAAAATAGGCAGAAGATCTAAGTAAGACTTTTCTCCAAAGAAGACATACAGATCACTAACAGGTACATGAAAAGATGCTCAATATCTCTAATTAGTAGAGAAAAATAAGTCAAAACTACAATGAGGTATTGTCTCACTCTGGCCAGTACCAATCATCAAAAAATTCTACAATAAATGCTGGACAGAGTGTGCAGAAAAAAGAACCTTCCTTTACTGTTGAGGGACTGTAAATTGGTACAGCCACTGTGGAGAGCAGTATGGAGGTTCCTTGCACAACTAAAATAGAGTTATCTGCAATTCCACTCTTGGGCATATAGCCAGAGAAAAATTATAATTCAAAAACATATATGTACCCCAATGTTAATACAGCAATATTAACAACAGCCAAGACATGGTATCAACCTAAGTGTCCAATGACAGATGAATGGATAAAGAAGATGTCATATATATATACAATGGAATGTTATTCTGTCATAATAACTAATGAAATATGCCATTTGCAGCAACATGGATAGACCTACAGATTATGATACTAAGTGAAGTAAGTCAGATAAACAGAAACCTTATAATATTGCTTTTACGTGGGATCTAAAAAAAAATGATACAATGAACTTATTTACAAGACAGAAATAGACTCATAGACATTAAAAAACAAATGTATGGTTACCAAAGGAGAAAGCAAGGTTCAGTTCAGGGCAGTCGCACAGTCATGCCCAACTCTTTGCAACCCCATGAATCGCAGCACACCAGGCCTCCCTGTCCATCACCATCTCCCAGAGTTCACTCAAACTCACGTCCATCGAGTCGGTGATGCCATCCAGCCATCTCACCCTCTGTCGTCCCCTTCTCCTCCTGCCCCCAATCCCTCCCAGCATCAGAGTCTTTTCCAATGAGTCAACTCTCCGCATGAGGTGACCAAAGTCCTGGAGTTGGGTAGGGAGTGACAAAGTAGGAGGGGCGGTCACCCACTACTACATACACAATAGATAACCAACAAGGACACATGCATGGCACAGTGAAAAAGTGGAAAAGAATCTAAAAAAGAATATATGTGCAGAGCAATCTCTCTACATAGAACTGAATCACTGTGGTACAACTGAAACTAACATCATAAACCAGTTATATTTCAATAAAATTTTTATGAATATGTCAAATTTATCCATCTATTTTCTACTTATAGAATTTATATTTTATATCTTATTTTTCATTACTAAAAACAATAAGGCAATTGGACATTTTTTCATATATCAATCAGGCACATAAGTTATACATATGATTGCTGGCTTTTTAGAGCACACTTTACTATACGCTGCCAAATTTCTCTTCACAATGAACCTATTTTAGCAAGCTTAAGTTTTTGCCCATAAGATGAGTGTGAGAGACACATTTGAGGTTGAATCCCAGTGAGTTACACCCTTAAATAATCCCTTCCCCTTAACTGTGGATGACAACTGTGATTTACTTTTAACCAACAGAATATGGCAGTGGTCACACCTTTGAGGAAGTTTCATTACATGCCAAGGGGTTTGTAGATAGTAAAAGTCTATAAGACCTCTAAGAGGTCTTTCAATAGAATCCAAACAAATATTCAAAATTGTGTTAAGAATTTGGAATGTGAGCTGAAACTGTTTTCTAATATTGGCCTGTTGTTATTGTTTAGACACTGAGTTCTGTTCGACTCTTTTGTGACCCCATGAACTACAGCCCATCAGACTCTGTCCATGGGATTTCCCAGGCAAGAAGGCTGAAGTGGGTTGCCATTTCCTTTTCCAGGGGATCTTCCCAACCTAAGGACTGAACCTGAGTCTCCCACACTAGCAGGTGGATTCTTTACCACTGAGTCACGTGGGGAGCCAACACTGGCCTACGCACTATTAACGGAGGAGCCTGGGGGGCTGCAGTCCACGGGGTCGCCAAGAGTCAGACACGACTGAGCAGCTTCACTTTCACTTTTCACGTTCATGCATTGGAGAAGGAAATGGCAACCCACTCCAGTGTTCTCGCCTGGAGAATCCCAGGGACGGGGGAGCCTGGTGGGCTGCCGTCTATGGGGTCGCACAGAGTCGGACACGACTGAAGCGACTTAGCAGCAGCAGCAGCACTATTAAAAGAAGAAAACCCAAGAACCACACTTTAGGTTATTTGTTTCCAATTGCCTCCATAAGATGATACTTCAGAGATTGTCCACAGCAGATCTTCAGGTTAAAAAATAACAAGTAAAAGGATGTTGAAGACCAATAGTAATATACATCCAATAACTAGCATGATTACACTCTTCTCATGCTTTTGTACGGTATGAATATACATATCCTGGGGAAAGTAAAAACAGAAAGTATCTGTATACAGAGATAGAAACGCATGCAAAAGCAATGGAAGGCGTATGTGAAAGGAGACAATCAGCTCTACATGAGATTAAGATCCTGCCCCATGGAACACAAACAAAATTTGTTTAGTGAGGTGGCACTCGCTTTGAAGGGAGCACAATTACTTGGCCTGCAAAATGGGTGTTATAATTAGGTGGCAGAGCACCATGAGGGATATTAAGTTGTCACGGTGTCACATGGCAACAGATCAAGGAAGGAGAGGAAAGAGAAAGAACCACTAGAATAGCAGGAAGATATGAATAGGAGCCTCCATTAAAGACCAGCAAAGCCACCAGGCAGATCATCAAGGGAGCTGAGAAAAACTAGCCAGAGTGGACAAGGCACTGATATTCAAATCACACACTCCTCAAGTGACAAGTGCATGTCACTGTCATGGGTTCTGGAGAAAATAAACATAATTAAGCAGTGTTTTTGCATCTCAGTGAACTCATAGTCTATCTGGAAAGACAAACAGAAACACATTCACCTTCACATGAGGCAGCTTGGTGAACAAGCGCACTATTGGAAGCACGGAGGTGAGAACGTGATTCTGGCTGGAAAGATCAGTGTGAGCTACAAAGAGGAAGTGTACAATCCAAGTCTGACCTTGAATAACATGTTCACCAGGAGACAGAGAACAGGACAGAGGGCTTTCCAGGCAGCAAAAACATTGTGGTCAGCAATCAAGAGATAACCCAGGCAGAGAGTATGGATTGTAGGTTATGTCAGGTAAGAAAACCAAAATCTGAGCAAAAGGGGCTTGGCACCTGGACAGGAGATCTGAATATAACAAAAAGTTAGTGTTAGTCGCTCAACAGTGTCTGACGTTTTGTCACCCCAAGGACTATAGCCCACCAGGTTCCTCTGTTCATCGAATTCTCCAGGCAAGAGTTCTGGAGTGGGGTGCCATTCCCTTCTCCAGGGGATCTTCCCAATCCAGGATTCAAACCTGCATCTCCTGTGTCTCCTACATTCCTGGTAGATCCTTTACCATCTGAGTCACCAGCAAAGCCTGAATATCAAGAAAAGAAGGTAGCAAAGGGATGTGGTATCAGAGGTGAGTCTCCTTACTAGTCTTGGTAATGACATTTGATTCTTCAGTCATATGTGACAATATCGGGTAAGAAGGAAATAAGTTCTGGAAACAATCCCCAGTACATACCCAGGGACAAGACTGTATGTCATTATCAAATATGTGTTTTTTCAGAGTCAGAATATAAGTGAGCACCACAAAAGATAGGAAAGCTTGACTCCAAAAAGATGAACCAAGAGAACTGAAGTACAAAGATCACTGGCTTTTATCTTCAGCCAAACAAGAGTAGAGAAGGAGGCAACTTGTAGTGTAGGATGTTGGAAAGACATTTTTTTTTCCTCTCATTATTGTTTCAAAAGTTTACATATTTCCTTCTCCAGTCTCCTCCTACCAAACCACTGAAGATTACTGCTCCTTTAATTATGGAATCTTCATGTTATTTAATAAATACCTCCCTTTCTCACCTCCTTTCTTGGCTAAATGCAAATATTAATACCTAAACTAGATTTAATGCATATCTCACAATAGTTATGTTAGATCCAAGAATTCTTTTATGTAATAATGTCACTTTCAATACACATTAAGGGTGCCCAAAAGATGCAAAATATAGCCAAAGTTGTAACAAAAGGCCTAGTAGCAAAAATTAAGGTGATTTCAATAAACAGCCCTATGGTCAGAAAATAGTAGCAAAAAATAAGAAACAATTTGATGACATGTATTTACTTATTTTCACTATAACAAACAAAATGACAGGAAAAAATTTCATTAACTATACATATATGGGAAAAAGTGGCTTTATATTTTCATACTTCAATGATACAGTCTAACAACAATGTGCCAGGTATTTCCTTTGTTAAATAACTTCTTTGACTATAAAAGACAGCATAATAAATACTTTAAATATAATCTATCATTTCTGTCATTTTAGAAACTGAAACTTTCTAACTTCAAGCACCTGTTTCAAAATGTTTTATATTTTAGATCTATAAGGTGCTAAGTATTTTCTTACAAAACACAAATTCACTTTTGAATGACAAGTCTCCACTCTTGAAAATTCTTGGCCTCTTTCATAATATAAGTGCTTCTTGAACAAACTTTCTAATCTAAACTTTTTAAATCACGTACATCTATATTTATCTCCCATTATATATTTCTTTTATATGTATTCAGTTCAGTTCAGTTCAGTTCAGTCCCTCAGTCGTGTCCGACTGCGACCCCATGAATCGCAGCACGCCAGGCCTCCCTGTCCATCACCAGCTCCCGGAGTTCACTCAGACTCACGTCCATTGAGTCAGTGATGCCATCCAGCCATCTCATCCTCTGTCGTCTCCTTCTCCTCCTGCCCCCAGTCCTCTACATAATGTCTAATAAACTGGAACTCAGGAAATGATTTTGTGAAGGGCAGACAAAAACTGAGATAAGACAGGAAGCAAAAGAAAATGGCATTTTGGCATCATTTTCTAAAGACAGATACTCTAATCTCTTTTTATTACACTGTAAAATTGGATGATATGTAAATACTAAGAGGTATTTCATTTCTCTAGTGTTAATCTGGGTTTCCCTGGTAGCTCATTGGTAAAGAATTCGCCTGCAATGCAAGAGATGTGGGTTTGATTCCCAGGTGAGGAAGATCCCCTGGAGAAAGAAATGGTAACCCATTCCAGTGCTCTTGCTTAGAAAATCCCATGGACAGATGAGCTTCATGGGCTACAGTCCATGGGGTCGCAAAAGAGCCAGACATGACTTAGCAACTAAACAGTGATAACAGTCTATATTTATTTACTAATTTTATAGTTTCAAATGGCATAGTTATTATTCATGTTTAGAGGATCATGTATAGCAATCTCCTTCCTTGAGTTTCTCCCCTCAGGATATTTAATCATTCACAGACAGTGTCAGGGAATCTTTGAACACCCTATTAGTATGTGCAAAATTGTGTGACTATGTATATAAACAAGAGAGAAAATTCATAGATTTTGAGACATTCTAGAAAGGCTCTAATAATTTAAATATTGACTTCCCCTGGGAATTTTGAATGATGCGATTCTTCCTTCATAAACAGTGAATGATACATTATATCCCTGTATTACTATATTGGGGTAAGAAAATAACTCTTAGTAGTAATACAAGATACCACTATAGGGAAAATTCAAACCCAGAATTCAAACTCAGGATGATTTTTCCCACAATCTCATTTTATTTCAAGATAGCTGGCATATATATATAATAGTAGGCCCCTGACAGTCTTTGGCCACTATATTTAGTTTATGAATCATATAAATGTATGGGTTTTTCTGACTATTTGTATTTTTATTTGTTATCTTTCTCATTCTAGTTTGGGCTCAGTTGTTCAGTCATATCAGATTCTTTGTGGTCCTATAGACTGTAGGCCACCAGGCTCCTCTGTTCATGAGATTTCCCAGGCAAGAATACTGGAGTAGGTTGTCATTTTCCCCTCAGGGGATCTTCCCAACTCAGGGATCAAACTTGAGTCCTCTGCGTCTCTGCATTACAGATGGATTCTTTACTGCTGAGCCACTGGGGAAGCCCCTTTTCAGACTCTAAAACCTCCAGTAAAATATAAAAAATATTTCTGCTCAGTTATACTTTCAAATATAAGTACATTAAATAGATTTTACAACAGAAGAAAATGTGTTTAAATGTTTAACTTTCAGCATAATCTAAGTGAACTGTGAAATGGTTAAAAACAGTAAATGATCAATACACAGAAAAATATAAAAAGATAGGTAACATTTATTAAGTGTTCTCTATAACGTAGATACATGTTTAACCCTTTATATTTATTTAATGGTTATAACAACTTTCCAGTGAGGTAATATCATTTTCATATTTCATTTAAGAAAACTGAGATGAAGGTTTATTTGCCTCAAGTTACACAGTTAAATAATGATGGAGTCAGAAGTCAAACTCATGGGGTCTAGTGGAGGAACCTCCTCTCAGTGAACTGGAACCACTAAATTCTGCTGCTACCTTATTTATAGAATAAATACTCTAAAGGGCCCTCATTACTTCTCTTTTCTTTTTAACATATAGTGTAGTTGTATCTTTAACTTGGGTTTCCCTGGTGGCTTGGATGGCTCTCCTTATTCACCTTTATAATTTTTTTTTAAATTTGTGTATTTACAAAACATTTTGTATATTTCTGTTTTATTTCAACCACTCTACTTCTATTGCATTAAATGTATTATAAAGGTCACAAAACCCTTAAATTTACTTTGTTTTCTGTGCTTTCCCTCGGGATTTATTATTTAAAATAACTCTCAGTGAACCCATGTTCTATTAGACACAACAAGAGGTGATGAGAAGAGGACTAGTACAGAGTCAGGAATTGCAGACTTGCCCATAGCACTGAGCTCTGAGGAAATGCTGAGTGCTTTTGAATTGTTCTTAATCTATTTTATTTGATGGTCCCGGAATGGTAGATCATTGCAAATTACACTTCTTTAAGTTGTAGTGAAGCTATGAGCAACTTTTGATATTTATTAGACATTTGTAATTTTCTGTCTCTTCTTTTTCACTTTGTCCATTTTCCACTGGGACTCTGCTTTCTTGTACATATAATTAATATTTTATATTAAGTATTAATCATTTGGGCCTCATATGTCATTAATATTTCTCTCATTTAAATTTCAAAAAATATTGGGTATAATTTGCAATTATAGCAAAAAAAAAAAAAAAAGATCATTTTGTGGTAGGGTTCCAAGGTGTGGGAACATAAAGACCTAAGGGAGAGACCTGACAGGTTTTCAGGGGCTTTGTTAGTTTTGGGGGCAGATAGCTGAGCAATGGGTGCTGAAAGGACAGCTCCTACCTGCCCCACTGCATGGAACAGCACCTCTGTGTGTAGCCTTCCCCTCCAATGCCCACCCTGAGTGGACCACCTTCCAGGCTGAAAGGGATGCTAAAGGAGTCAAGGTGAAGGATGAATCACAGAGAAGGTTTTTAAGGTTATCTGCTAAACCCACTCCTTCAAAGTCAGAGCCCAAACCTAAAAGGCAAAATGAAAACTAAAAAGATCTTGATTAAAGTTACATATTTTAGAATGAAACAGAAAAGTAAACTTCAAAATATACCATTTAATATGAGAAAAATGGGAAAACCACTTCAAACCTAAAAGGAATGGATATTTACTACATATTTCTAGTTGTGTAAAGATTTAAGAACATTATAAGATACATTAAAATATAATTTTAAAATTTTAGGT
>SJYQ01000473.1:323254-333841 GCA_006410935.1 Redunca redunca
TTCCAGTGAATATTCAGTGTTGGTTTCCTTTAGGATTGACTGGTTTGATCTGTTTGCTGTCCAAGAGACTCTCAAGAGTCTTCTCCAGCACCACAGTTCAAAAGCATCAGTTCTTCAGTGATCAGCGTTCTTTATGGTCCAACTCTCATATCTATACATGACTACTGGAAAAACCATAGCTTTCACTAGACGGACCTTTATTGGCAAAGTAATGTTTTTAGGTTTGTCTAGGTTTGTCAAAGCTTTTCTTCCAAGGAGCAAGTGTCTTTTAATTTCATGGCTGCAGTCACCATCTGCAGTGATTTTGGAGGCAGCTCTGTAAGGTTGCAAACAGAGCTCTAATGGGCTTCCCTGCTGGCTCAGATGTAAAAGAATCTGCCTACAACGCAGGAAACATAAGAGACTTGTATTTGATCCCTAGGTCAGGAAGATCCCCTGGAAAAAGAAATGACAATCCAATCCAGTCTTCTTGCCTGGGAAATACAATGAGCAGAGGAGCCTGGCAGGCTACAGTCCATGTGGTTGCAAAGAGTCAAACATAACTGAGTGACTAACACTTTCACTTTCACGGTTAGACACAAAAGTCACAGGGGTGGGGATGGAGAGGAAATGGCAAATTCTAGAGACATTCCAGAGCTGATTTTGTAAAGAATTGACCTATTGATGAACTAAAAGATGATCACAAACGACCCAGGGAAATATTAATTCCATTAATAGGACTCTAGAATGGGATTCCCTGGTGGCTCAGATGATAAAGAGTCTGCCTGGAATGCAGGAAACCCGGGTTCGATCCCTGGGTCAAGAAGATCCCCTGGAGAAGGAAATGGCAACCCACTTCAGTAATCTTGCCTGGGAAACCCCATGGACAGAGGAGCCTGGTGGGCTACCGTCTATAGGGTTTCACAGAGTTGGACACGACTGAGCAACTTCACTTTCACTTTCAGAAGAGGAATGGATTTGTTGTCATCAAGGAAAAGGACTTTAATGAAATGATCTTTTGAGATATATGAGTTCCAGTCTGCTTATTTATAGTTCCTGTTATTCCTACTATAACCTCACCTCCTTTGCTATCTGAGGTTAGCCAACTGTGACATAACTCCCATACAGAAACCAGCTCACAGGAGAATCAGAAAAATTAATCTGGTTTTTAAAAGTTTCAACTAAGTTTAGAATTACAGATGGCACCTATTTTTTTTAGTTGTATTTGAATTTATTGGGCTCTTCCTTAGGTATAATAAGTCCATTTCTAAAAAGCAAAGTGAGAGTAGTTGTCAAAGAAATTGACATTCATCAAAGTATGTCTAGTCACAGGCAGAATGTTCCACAAATATCATTTTATCTCTTCTGAAGACCATCTTCAAATAAAACAACTTTCATTCATTCATTCATTAGTAACAAATAATCTTGGTTGGCCAAAATGGAGAGGGTCATAATACTAATTTTTTGAGCTACAGTATTATACAAAGATTGTGAAAGCACAAATAGGAAATCTAAATTATTTTGTAATAATTATGATTAATATGAAAGTGTGAAAATGTTAGTCACTAAGTCATGTTTGATTCTTGTGACCCCAGAGGAGCCCGCCAAGCTCCTCTGTCCATAGGATTCTCCAGGCAAGAATACTGGAGTGGGCTGCCATTCCCTTCTCTAAGGGATCTTCCTGACACAGGGATTGAACCAACGTCTCCTACATTACAGGCAGATTCTTAATCACCTGAGCCACCATGAATAATATAAGCAAGTATTAAGCCTTAGAATAATGTATGAAGGTATCTCAGAGGAGTTAAAGTTGACTTTGATGGGGCACAAGCTCTCATGCTGTAACAATTTTTCCCCAGGAGACAGTTGGCAATGTCTGGAGAGACTTTAGATTGTTAGGACTGTGGGGTGGGTTTGAGGACACTATCAGCATCCAGAGGGTAAAGGTCAGGGATGTGGCTACACACCCAGTGATGCCCATGACAAGCCCCAAAGAACTCTCTGGCCCCAAATGTTAATAGTGGCAAAGTTGAGAAATTCTCTTATAAAGCACTGTAATGTAAACTGGTATTTTTAAGATACTGATATGCATAGTCTTAGGTAAATTACTATATTTATAAGGCTGGTGACTACTTTAGGGGCCACTTAATTATTTGAAGTGAGTGGTACTGTGTTCTAATCCAATCACATAAATTTATGAAATACTTTCAGAAAATACTCATTTTCTACTTACACTGTTCTTCTAAAATGTCATTTCTCTTGAGTTTCAAGCACTTCAAGAACTAATTTCCAGCAGGAGGCAAAATATATTAAAGCCAATATTTTTCTGCTTACATTAAAAAAAAATATACATTCTTGAACTGTGTTTCATTTTATGAGATAGTACTGCTAAATTACTCTTTAAAGCCTGACTTTGTGTTTTTTGAAACTGGAACACTAATTTTTCAAATTCATTTGCTTAGCAGTGTTTATGAAAAACAGTAATAAAGCTCTGAATACTTTTAAATTATTAAAAGAAAATGTAGTTAACCTATATTAATATCTGAAATGAATCATATGTTCTCCTTTACTTTTAATGGAATGTGAAACTAACTTAGGCTTCCATTCACTCCTTTGAGAATCATCCTTAATAATACCAGCAGAGTTGAGAACTACACTTCCTTAGGACATATTACTATATGCAAGAACCACTAGCACTGAGTCTCTGACTGATGGCTAATTCTCAGATATCTGTCAAAACAATCAAATCAGCTATCCAGGCTTCGTTAACAGAATAATTACTAAGGTACCATCAACAAAGGATATAGCAGTGTTTCTGAGGTGTTTCCTCTTGGACTGATAGCTGGTCTCAAATGGCATGCTAAGGGAGTAGCAACATATGAGATTTGGCATCAGACAGACCTGGACTGCTCTGTATTTAACATCTCTGCATCTCCATTTCATCATCAACATGTAATCTTCATCTAAGTGAACTTTGTTCTGGCTCTAATCTGACCAAGAACCCTCCTGAGGTCAGTTTCTTACTGACAACAATGTGGACTATATGGAAGGTTTTACAATTCAATACATAAGAAGCAGCTATTAACATTTTCCTTTAACCTTCCCTGGTCAGTTCAGTTCAGTTCAGTCGCTCAGTCATGTCTGACTCTTTGCGACCCCCTGAATCCCAGCACGCCAGGCCTCCCTGTCCATCACCAACTCCCGGAGTTCACTCAGACTCACGTCCATCGAGTCAGTGATGCCATCCAGCCATCTCATCCTCGGTCGCCCCCTTCTCCTCCTTCCCCCAATCCCTCCCAGCATCAGGGTCTTTTCCAATGAGTCAACTCTTCTCATGAGGTGGCCACAGTACTGGAGTTTCAGCTTTAGCATCATTCCTTCCAAAGAAATCCCAGGGCTGATCTCCTTCAGAATGGACTGATTGGATCTCCTTGCAGTCCAAAGGACTCTCAAGAGTCTTCTCCAACACCACAGTTCAAAAGCATCAATTCTTCAGTGCTCAGCTTTCTTCACAGTCCAACTCTCACATCCATACATGACCAGTGGAAAAACCCTGGTCACTGCTCCTCTATAGCGCCCGTGCTCACATTCTCACTTAGAGAAGTTCTATGCACGGTGACTCTGGTTCTACCCCCATTCTCATGCCTTCCTCCCACCTTCGCTTTAACTCTCCACTTACCTTCAGGAACAGTTTCTCTTCCATTCAACTTTTCTAATGTTCCATTTTCCAGTTTCCCTCTTTAGAAGTGGAGAAGAGGGTAAATTCTCCCTAATATATGAAATTAGAAGACAGTACCTGCCTCAAGGTGTTCTGATGGAATTAAAGTGTAACCCTAAGAATCTACCATAGTTTCTGTTGCATATTTCAGCACTCAGTCTATATTAATAAGCTGTGGACTCCTTGCTTCCTGGCACAAAGGCAAATTTCAGATACCTCAAAAGGAAGATAAAGACATTAAGTAGTTCCAAGAAAATAGTAAAAAAAGAAATCCCTGCACTGCATCTTCAAGACAGAACGTTTTTATCAAACTGCAAGGACATGCCCTCTAGATTTTATAATCTAAACACTGTAAGAATTCTTTATGACTAAATGTTATAAATCCTTGTGATGGCACTCACTAAAATTTAAACCTACAGAGATGAGCAATGACATCTTGCCAAAGGGAGTATTACATACAAAGAAAAAGAATTACGTTGCTCATCAAAATGAGTAATGAAAAGCCAAAAATACCCTATGTAATTCTTGGAAAATGCAATTAAGAATTCAGTCTAGGTTTTTATTTTACATCATGGTCCACTCTAGAGACTTTGAGACTTTATCATGTTTTAACAATTAAATACGTAGGGCTTACCTCACTCCATAATTTCCTGTACATTTTCTTTTTTACTAATGCAGTTTATCACAGTTTTGTAATTGAGCATACATTCCTCCAAAAATTAAATATTCATTCCACTTGTAGGAAAATGTTTACGCTGCTATGTTGTATCATATGGTTATGAATACCCATTCTTAAATAAATCAATCAATTCATAGCAGTTAAGTACTTTACTTTGAAAAATATATAATTAATCATCTCAATAAAAGTTTCTGAAAGTTTATTCCCATTAAATTTTATAAACGTAGTTCACTAAAATACATAGGCATTTCTCTGTTCTATAACCAATTTTTCTTTGAAACAATTATATATACAAAATATATTCAGATTTTTAAATTAATTATGCTGTGCATTTATAATAATTTACTGATATCTAGTTACTATCAAGGAGAAGGAAATGGCAACCCACTCCAGATTTTCTTGCCTAGAGGATCCCAGGGATGGAAGAGCCTCTTGGGCTGCCATTTATGGGGTCATACAGAGTCGGACACAACTGAAGTGAGTTCGAAGCAGCAGCAGTCACTATCAATGACACAGCAGTAGACAAATAAGAGATAACTCATTAGTGTTCATGCTATGTCAGATCTAGTTTATAATCTGGGAGACAATATTAAATTATGTTTTATAATCTGGCACTTACTTTTTATATTATGCTCTCTTTGATGATACTTCCACCTCTCTATTTTCTAATTTCTGTTATCAACTTTTCTTAATGTCTGCAACACCTTGGCCCAGAGTTGTATCCTGTGGGTCTTGACTTTACATACTTTTTGCCTGAGTGAGTGACCTCACCATATCTATGGATTCACTGACACCTACATAAAAAGCCTTCTGAACTTACCTGATTCCCTAATTCTCACGTGAAATCCCAGCCCACAGAGTCATATATTAAATCAAGCTTTTCATCTAGGTATTCCACAAATACCTTAAATTAAGCGGTTGCTTCAATCCCCTCTTTATTCCATTTTGCAGCTTCCTATAATCTGCACTATAGGTACACAAGCAATTTTTTGGTCATTGAATAAATGAGCGAATGAAATAAATACGCACATGAAATAATGAGTTAATTCTGTAGAAAATACTTTGGCCTTCTACTAAGGCTATTTTCTCTAATGCCTTGGAAAAAAATCTTTTCTCATTTTCTCTAATTATGGAAATCCTGACAAAGACTAACTTAAGCCTGACCTTCTTGAGAAAATTTGTCTCTAGGTTCCAAGATTAACTTTATTCTGATTTACTATCCTTAAGGTCAGTCCTATACAGTTTATTATTTATTTATAACATGCTTACTGTTTTCTGCCTTTGATAATGTTAATATACCTTACATTTGGTATGCTAATATTATCTAGAATTCAGACTCAGAAAGACTAGGTTTTTTGTTTCTTATAAAATATGCACAGTATAGAGCTGAAAAAAAGACTTAGGACACATAGACCTGCCATTTATCAAATAACAAGCATTCAATGAGCCTTTACTAAGTACCCAGCACTGTTTAGATCTTGTAAAAACATAAACAAGTTTACTGTTAATTGCTACATATGGGGAGATATAAAGACAGATGGCACGGTGTAGACAATAGCCGATCATTATCAAAATGAACTGTAATGTTTACCCATTTAGTTTCTGTACTTTTATCTTAAATGATCTTTAGAAGCTTGAAATGTTAACATTCTAATGTTTTTCGCTAAAACTTCTATCACGGTTATGGCACTTGGCCAAAAACAACTATCATTGAGACAGGACTAAAATTCTCAACAACATTCACCTCTCTAAGTTCATTGTGAAGCAAAGGGCAAATGGTGATTCATTAGATCTAAAAATAAATATGAGTTTGTAAAGGATAAAGACTCAAGCATGATAAGTCATTTCTGCAGTTTAATATAAAAATTATTATTTATTAATCTGCTCATATTATATTTATATTTATATAAATATGCTACCTATAAAGCACAACTACTTTTTTTCAGTGAAATGCCAATTCTAAAAAAGAAAATTGTAGAACAAGGATAGCAAATACATCACATACCTGCTACCACTAGACACTCAAACAGCCACAATAATAAGTAAACAATTTAAATAGTTTACTGCTGCGCCAACAGGCAGGCTCAGACATTTCCTCTGTACAAAGCACTGGAGGCAAATACTACTAGTTGATTAATGCTGGCATATGTAATGAAACCTATTTCTTGCCTGCTCTAAAATCACAGAATTTACAGGAAGTATCTAGACAAAGTATCTGTCATATAGTGAAAGTGAAAGTGAAAGTGAAGTCGCTCAGCTGTGTCCGACTCCCAGCAACCCCATGGACTGCAGCCTACCAGGCTCCTCTGTCCATGGGATTTTCCAGGCAAGAGTACTGGAGTGGGTTGCTATTGCCTTCTCCAAGCAGCCTCTCCCATCTGTCATGTATTTTATTATATTCCAAATGCCCAGCACAGTTACTGATTTACAGTAGGTACTAGATAAATGCTTGTTGAATGAATAAGATAATTATTAGTGAATATTTCTATAGCAGTGACATCATCAGCATTACTTCAAGAACCCAAGTGGCTCCAAAACTTCTGAAAATGAACTCTGCTTGTTTTGTTGCCTTTAGTTATTTTCAGAATTGTGCCCTTTATAAGTGCCTTTTCTCTAAGACATTCTTCCAGCCTCACTCTTAGCTCCCAGCAAAGAAACTTGCTTATTAAAATATTTGCATGCTCTAAATAATACATATTTCTCTGAGGAGCTTCTTCAACTCTGAAATAGCCAATGTGAAAGGCATAAGGAATTTAACATTTTATTTGATAAACAACAGAGTAGGAATACAGCTGTTTAGTGATAATCATAACATACTCAAATGCAATCCAAAATGTAAGTTCAAAAAAGTCATCAAAGAGTGGAGTCATCTACAAGAATTGACCCGTGTAATGGAAAATTCTAATCACTGTCAAAAGTAAGAAAAGTATCCTGGCTCAAAAATAGAATTTTCCAAAAGCTCTGTTAAACTTCTTAGGAATAATATATTATCTTTCAGTTCAGTCGCTGAGTTGTGTCCAACTCTTTGTGACCCCATGGACTGCAGCACACCAGGCTTTCCTGTCTATCACCAACTCCCAGAGCCTACTCTAGCTCATGTCCATTGAGTCAGTGATGCCATCCAACCATCTCATCCTCTGTCGTCCGCTTCTCCTCCCGCCTTCAATCTTTCCCAGCATCAGGGTCTTTTCTTCACATCAGGTGGCCAAAGTATTGGAGTTTCAGCTTCAGTATCAGTCCTTCCAATGAATATCGAGGACTGATTTCCTTACAATGGACTGGTTGGATCTCCTTGCAGTCCAAGGGACTCTCAAGAGTCTTCTCCAACACCACAGTTCAAAAGCATCAATTCTTCAGCGCTCAGCTTTCTTTATAGTCCACTCTCACATCCATACATGACTGCTGGAAGAACCATAGCCTTGACTAGATGGACCTTCATTGGCAAAGTAATGTCTCTGCTTTTTATTATGCTGTCTAGGTTGGTCATAACTTTCCTTCCAAAGAGTAAGCGTCTTTTAATTTCATGGCTGCAGTTAATTTCTTGTTAGAAAGTACAAATTCAACACAGTCAGCATTCCTTCCTACTAACCTTCTGCAGTCTTCCATTAAAATATGAACTCACTCAACTTCATCTTTACTTGTGTTGGTATGAAGGACAAATAAACATTTTCACATTTTGTTCTTAATCATGAAAGTAGCCTGTTTAGTGGGCTTCCTAGGTGGTTCAGTGGTAGAAAAACCTCCTGAACAAGCAGGAGATGTAGGTTTGACCCCTGGGATCACGATGACCCCCAGGAGAAGGAAATGGCAACCCACTCCAGTATTCTCACCTGGGAAATCCCATGTACACAGGCACCTGGAGGGATACAGTCCATGGGGTCGCACAGATCTGGTCACAACTTACTGACTAAAAACAACAGCCTGCTTAGGAATACAATAATTAACACCTGAAAATATTTATTAATACCCTATACTCTTGTGTAACGGCATGCAAACGCAGGAGGCTGCGACGACACATGAGTGCGGCCAAAAGGAGCTACCCCACGTTCCAGGTCAGGGACAGCGGCTGAGAGTGCCAGGCTGCAACAGCACAGAAAACGGCGGAGAGGAGCTACCCCAAGTCCAAGGTCAGGGGCAGCAGCCAGGAGGAGCTACCCCGCATCCAAGGTCAGGGGCGGCAGTAGAGAGTACCAGGCTGTGACAACACAGGAGCAGCCCAGAGGAGCTACCCCACGTCCAAGGCCCGGGATGGCGGTGGGCGGGAGGAGCTACCCCACACCCAAGGAGCAGTGGCTGCCCAGGCACAGGAGAGCCTAGAGGAGCTACTCCATGTTCAAGTTCAGGAGGGGCAGCGGTGAGGAGATACCCCTCACCCAGGTAGGGAGCAGCGGCTGTGCTTTGCTGGAACAGCCGTGAAGAGATACCCCATGACCAAGGTAAGAGAAACCCAAGTAAGACGGTAGGTGTTGTAAGAGAGCATCAGAGGGAAGACACACTGAAACCATAATCACAGAAAACTAGTCAATCTGATCACACAGACCACAGCCTGGTCTAACTCAATGAAACTAAGCCATGCCCTGTGGGGCCACCCAGGACAGGCTGGTCATGGTGGAGAGGTCAGACAGAATGTGGTCCACTGGAGAAGGGAATGGCAAACCACTTCAGTATTCTTGCCTTGAGAACCTCATGAACAGTATGAAAAGGCAAAATGATAGGATACTGAAAGAGGAACTCCCCAGGTCAGTAGGTGCCCAATATGCTACTGGAGATCTGTGGAGAAATAACTCCAGAAAGAATGAAGGGATGCAGCCAAAACAAAAACAATACCCAGTTGTGGATGGGACTGGTGATAGAAGTGAGGTCCAATGCTTGAAAGAGCAATATTGTATAGGGACCTGGAATGTTAGGTCATGAATCAAGGCAAATTGGAAGTGGTCAAACAGGAGATGGCAAGAGTGAACGTCAACATTCTAGGAATCAGCAAACTAAAATGGACTGGAATGGGTGACTTTAACTCAGATGACAATTATATCTACTACTGTGTGCACGAAGCCCTCAGAAGAAATGCAGTAGCCATCATGGTCAACAAGAGAGTCCGAAATGCAGTACTTGGATGCAATCTCAAAAACGACAGAATGATCTCTGTTCATTTCCAAGGCAAACCATTCAGTATCACAGTAATCCAAGTCTATACCCCAACCAGTAATGCTGAAGAAGCTGAAGTTGAATGGTTCTGTGAAGACCTACAAACCTTTTAGAACTAACACCCCAAAAGATGTCCTTTTCATTATACGGGACAGGAATCCAAAAGTAGGATGTCAAGAAACACCTGGAGCAACAGGCAAACTTGCCTTGGAACACAGAATGAAGCAGGGCAAAGGCTAATAGTTTTGCCAAGAGAACACAGTGGTCATGGTAAACACCCTCTTCCAACAACACAAGAGAAGACGCTGCACATGGACATCATCAGGTGGTCAACATCAAAATCAGATTGATTATATTCTTTGCAGCCAAAGATGGAAAAGCTCTATACAGTCAGAAAAACAAGACTGGGAGCTGACTGTGGCTCAGATCATGAGCTCCTTATTGCCAAATTCAGACTTAAATTGAAGAAAGCAGAGAAAACCACTAGATCATTCAGGTATGACCTAAATCAAATCCCTTATGATTATACAGTGGAAGTGAGAAATAGATTTAAGGGACTAGATCTGATAGATAGAGTGCCTGATGAACTATGGACTGACGTTCCTGACATTGTACAGGAGACAGGATTAAGAACATCGCCATGGAAAAGAAATGCAAAAAAGCAAAATGGCTGTCTGGGGAGGCCTTACAAATAGCTATGAAAAGAAGAGAAGCGAAAAGCAAAGGAGAAAGGGAAAGATATAAGCATCTGAATGCAGAGTTCCAAAGAATAGCAAGAAGAGATAAGAAAGCCTTCCTCAGCAATCAATGCAAAGAAATAGAGGAAAAGAACAGAATGGGAAAGACTAGAGATCCCTTCAAGAAAATTAGAGATACCAAGGGAACATTTCATGCAAAGATGGGCTCAATAAAGGACAGAAATGGTATGGACCTAACAGAAGCAGAAGATATTAAGAAGAGATGGCAAGAACACACAGAAGAACTGTACAAAAAAGATCTTATCTTCATGGTATGATCACTCACCTAGAGCCAGACATCCTGGAATGTGAAGTCAAGTGGGCCTTAG
>SJYQ01000473.1:346740-399600 GCA_006410935.1 Redunca redunca
TTTCTGAATGTTGAGTTTTAAGCCAACTTTTTCACTCTTCTCTCACTTTCATCAAGAGGCTTTTTAGTTCCTCTTCACTTTCTGCAATAAGGGTGGTGTCATCTGCATATCTGAGGTTATTGAACAAACCTACTGAACCTATTGTTCAAACCTTTTGAACAAACCTATTTCTCCCAGCAATCTTGATTCCAGCTTGTGCTTCATCCAGCCCAACACTTCTAATGATGCACTCTGCATAGAAGTTAAATAAGCAGGGTGACAATATACAGACTTGACATATTCCTTTTCCTATTTGGAACCAGTCTGTTGTTCCATGTCCAGTTCTAACTGTTGCTTCCTGACCTGCATATAGGTTTCTCAAGAGGCAGGTCAGGTGGTCTGGTATTCCCATCTTTTTCAGAATTTTCCACAATTTATTGTGATCCATGCAGTCAAAGGCTTTGGCATAGTCAATAAAGCAGAAATAGATGTTTTTCTAGACCTCTCTTGCTTTTTCCATGATCCAGTGGATGTTGGCAATTTGATCTCTGGTTCCTCCGCCTTTTCTAAAACCAGCTTGAACATCTGGAAGTTCACAGTTCATGTATTGCCAAAGCCTGGCTTGGAGAATTTTGAGGATTACTTTACTAGCATGTGAGATGAGTGCAACTGTGCTGTAGTTTGAGCATTTTTTGGCATTGCCTTTCTTTGGGATTGGAATGAAAACTGACCTTTTCCAGTCCTGTGGCCACTGCTGAGTTTTCCAAANTCCATGGAGCATGGAGACCAAGCTCATTTTCCTGCCTAGGCTTTCAAGACCTCTCAAGAATTCTTGAGAGGGTACCCTGCACCTACATGAGTGGTACAAGCTCTGTCCTAGGGCTTTATTGGTTTTCTGCATAACCCAAGGAATATTAGCCTGTTTCTTTCTTTCTTTCACTTTCTTATCATCAACTCCAGATCACTAGGTTCCAGTCCATTAAAGAACCCCAACAAAGAATTAAATATTTATCCTCTCCAATTCTGAAGATTTGACAAATTTGGGAGTTGTGTCTTTTTGCTCCCTTTTAGTACCTATCACAGTGCTGATATTTGATTAGATGATCGTCAGTGAGTGCTTGTAAACATTTAATACATAACTAGAACACAAAATATGTAGATATATATAAAGTATTAACACATTCAAATTTTCTAGTTTCTTGAGTGAATATGTAAGATGGAAGAATACACACACACAGATTGAGATGTTAGAGATGGAAAGAGACAGAGATAGAGTGTGAGACAGTCTATAGGGTTTTTGCTAGGAGTTTATACTTAAAGCTTTGTGGTTTTACATTAACCACTGTGACCATTTGTACTTTTAAACAAATTGGAGAATCTTGAACCTACAGGTTTAATTGGCAATTTGCTCACACCAGTAGACTGTCTAGCTCTACAACTAATACCTAACTCTGTGATGTCTAATTAAGCCCCTCATCAATACTTTAGTTGGATGAGGCTGATATAAATTTATTGTCTTTTCACTGTTAGCCCTATTTTAAGCCCAATTATATCTGACAAATGAGTCAATCAGTAAAATAGCATACCAATAATGAATAGATGAGCTTCTCAGGTGGTCCAATGGGTAAAGAATCTGCCTGCCAATGCAGGAGGTACGCTGGCTGAGTCAGGAAGATCCCCTGGAGGAGGAAATGGCAATCTGCTCCAGTATTCTTGCCTTGGAAATTCCATGGACAGAGGAGGTTGGCTGGCTATAGTTCATGGGGTCACAAAGAGTCAGACACAACTGAGTGACTGAACACATACACACAATAAACAGAGCTGCCATCACAATTCTGTCATTTATCACAAT
This sequence comes from Redunca redunca, assembly GCA_006410935.1. Lineage (NCBI taxonomy): Eukaryota > Metazoa > Chordata > Mammalia > Artiodactyla > Bovidae > Redunca > Redunca redunca. Next base: position 348,572 of record SJYQ01000473.1, read on the forward strand.
TAGAGCAAGCTTCTTATTCATGTCATTCTAGAAAACAGAATAGAAAAAAAAAAAAAAAATGTCCTTCTTGGCCAGAAGTTAACGATCTTTTTCTTAAAGGGTCACCAAGCAAGTTCTTTAGGCTTTGCAGGACTAAAGGTCTCTGTTGTGACTACACAACTCTACTGTTTTCATGCAAAAGCTGCCACAAACAATATCAACAAATGACTTCAGCCATGTTCCCATATGTTTTGTTTACAAAAATAGGCCAATATCTGCTTTAAGCAAACCTGGGACAGTACTTTTTAATATAGTTATTTATTTCTCATATCAGGATATCTATTCCTAAAACAGAACTTAACTAGCCAGTCTTCCTCAGTTCTGCATTACTGTAGGAAAAAGAAATATTCATCTTTGAATAGTCATAGATTTCATATTATTTTTTATGCCTGGGCAGCCCATAAATTCTAAACAAAATGGACGGAAAGCCATGTCAGACTGACCTTCTCCCTTACCTTAAAAAGTTCTCACACAGGTTTTTAAAAGGTCTGTGCTTATCCTGCCCCTGCTTCCCAAACGTGAAGATAAATATGTTCCCTGACAGCCTGACTTTCTCTAAGGCAGCACTCAATTTATCACTGCTCCTGGAGCACATTTTCCAAAACCTGACAAAAACATCCCTGAAACCTTCAGAGAGGAAAAATAAACCCTCATCTCAGGCTGTGTAAATTACCACCAAGTATAGCCATGAATAAAATAAGAATCAATCCTGATTCATGCCTTTGGAACACCCTAAAAACCGGCAGCTCATGCTCCAAAGGCCAGGACTCAGCAAAACTTCAACCACAGGAAATCAGGCAGGAAACAGAAAAGATATTAAATATTCTTCTTTTATGACACTTTTTTTTTTAAGAAGCCAATTATTGGCGATCTCTGAGTGGAACAGCATTAAGCCGGCTGTTTGGCTACCTCTGCTAAGACTGCTTCCTCCAAATTATGAATAACTGGGAGAAAAAGACACCAAAAAATCCCCCAACTAATGACTTGGAACACAAAAGCAGGCCCATTGTTGCCAGAAGGGCTTAGTTAAATGTACTCAGAGTTCCTGAGAGCACAGGAAAACACATTAGCAATGATTGGTTTAGAAGCCTGCGGACTTAAAAGCTCCTATCCTTAAGGAAAAAGATCTGGGACAGGTAATTTGATGTTTCTGGATGTGGAGTAGAGCCAAAATCAGTGTGTGAGAAGGAAAAGAGAGAATATGTACAGGTGATTGAAGGAATTACCCACTTACACCATAGTCATCTCTTTACAAATACTGGAAACACTATGGATGCTACACAAATAAATTTCCTATGTTCAAGGGGCCACTGGGTGGTTAATGCAAGAAAGCAACAGACAAGGCTATAGACAAAGAGCTGATAAGATACTGGGTTGGGCAAAATGTTGAGTTCTTCTGCAAGATGTTACATGTTGAGGTATATAAAAATGTGGGGGAACAGAACCTGAAACTGGGGAGGGGAAGGGCTGAATAAGGAACGCTTACAAGAGGCAGAGAGAAGTAAACAGGGAGGGGAAGGGAGAGGAGAGGGAGAAAATGGACCTGTTCCTTCAATATATGAAATAATTCAAACAGCAAGAAATTGTGTTGGGGGGAGAATCTGCCAAGAGAAGGAGAAAGCATTCTAGGCAGAAGTATGTGTGATAGACCATGTGCTCAATCATGTCCGACTCTTTGGTAGTCTACCATGGTCATCCACCAGGCTCATCTGTCCATGGGATTATCCAGGCAAGAATCCAGGAGTGGGTTGCCATTTCCTCCTCCAGGGGATCTTCCTGATACAGGGATCAAAACTATTGATTTTCTTTAACTTGCTACCCTGTCTAAGGCAATGCTTAGGTTCAAATCTTGACTTTAGCACTTAAACCAATTGTGTGATTTGGGTTGCATTATTTAGTTACAATTTACATCTCCTCTGTCTCCTGTATTAGCAGGTGGATTTGTTACCCACTGAGTCATCAGGGAAGGAGTCTAATATGGCACCAAAGGGAACTGAAAGGTGTGCTCATGATGTGGTTAAATCTGTGTCTACATACAGAGCAGGCACATAGTGCAAGACTCACAGAATTATCCCAGAATTTGTATTACATGTGTGTCAGCTTTGTGCCAGGGGCTGTGCAAAGAGAATTTCATGTATCTTGACATTAGAACAACCATGTAAATGAGTTGTTTTTATTAACCCCATTTGAAAAACAGAAAATTGTAACTAACCAATGCAACCCAAATCACACAACTGGTAATTGCTAAAGTCAAGATTTAAACCTAAGCATTGCCTTAGACAGTGTGGCAAGTTAAAGGAAATCAACAATTTTATTTATTTATTTATTTTCAGCTGAATGCAAACCCAAGGGGAACTTATGGCTTATTTCAAAGGAAATGGGGAGACACTGAATTATTTTGAGCACAGGCATGAGAAAGTCAGAATCTTACACTGAAAATTTGATATGGAGGATTCAAAACGAAGTACAAAGCAAGGAATGGGTTGGAAATGAAGACACTACATAGCAGGTTAAGAGTACAGATGAGTAAAAATTTAAGAGTCTGAAATTGCCTGGTTATGTGAAAAATGGAAAAGAAGGAAAAAAATGTGAGAGAGAACAGATAGGAAAGATCAAGAGACTTGATCTTGAGTCACCTAATATGGAAGCTGAGAGGGTACCAGGAAGAGGAGACACCTCAGGTAACTCAGCCCGGGATCATGGAAAGGAGAAAGTTGGGAGGATAAAAATAAACTCAGTTTTAATAATACTCTTGAGAAGTCAATAGGATGATAGAAAATTCCAGTAGGCAGATGAAGAGGGCTCAAAAGTCCCTTAAATGCAACTGAATTCATTAAGGCCCACAAAATTAACAACAAACCCCTAGAATCCTGCTCCAATTTTCTCTCCATTTGGTACCAAGGTACTGCCTCTCCACACCAAATGATAGAAATTTAGAGGTCATTTCAACTCGTCTACTTCATTTCCTCATCATCTCATAACCAGATTGCCATAAGCACTATTCACAGTTCATAAATATCACTCAGATTTATCTTTATCTCCCTTGGACAGCAAAGGAGATCAAATCAGTCAATCCTAAAGAAAATCAACCCTGAATATGCACTGGAAGGACTGATGCTGAAGCTCCTTTGGCCACCTGATGCAAAGAACTGACTCATTGGGAAAGACCCTGATGCTGGGCAAATATAGAGGGCGGGAGGAGAAGGGGACAACAGAAGATGCAGTGGTTGGATGGTATCACCGACTTAAAGGATGTAAGTATGAGCAAACTCTGGGACAGAGCGAAGGACAGGGAAGCCTGGCATGCTGCAGTTCACGAGGTTGCAGAGTCGGACACGAATTAGCAGCTGAACAACAACGACTTTCAATATTACTGCTATAAACTAGACTAAGAAATCACTAACCTTTATCACCACAATGCCTTGCTAATGGGTTACTCAACTGCCATCAACCTGCTATTCATTCTATACACACTACAGCTAGAGTAATCTAATCAAAATAGAGAATACTGTCCCCTTAACATCAGCTCCCTTAACGCAGCTTTATACCGTCTGACCCCTCTTTAAGCTCATACATACTCACTCCAAACTAAAAAGACTTCTCTTTCACCCATCAAGTATGCCATGCAATTAACTCTTCTTATATCATTTTCTATTTCTGCTTTATTATCTAGCTAATACTTTCAGACCTCAGTTTATTATCACTTCATAAAACATTTCAAGCCCTCTTGACTGGGTCAAGTAATACTGTTATATTTGGACCATTCATTTTGTATGTGATTTCCCAACTTACTTGCACTGGTATTTAATTTGTTTTCTTTCTACATTAATACCAGTTACTCACATTTCAGTCTGCTTCAGTCTGACTTTTGCCCCACCACTCCCCTGAAACTGCCCTTTGCAAGGTCATCCAAGAAATCTCTCTTCCAATCCTGTGAGCGACCTGTAGCTACCTTGCTGGTCTTCTCAGTGGCAATTGCACAGGTCAGCAGACCTTACTGAAACTCTTTCTTATTTGGCATCTGGGAAAGAGTGATGCGCTCTCCTGGCTAGCTCCTGCTGCTCCTTCTCGGTTGTTTTTGTAGATTCTTCCACCTCTTCTCTATCCCATGAAATGTTGGTTTACCCCAAGGCTCAACACTGGACTCTCTTTACCTACATTCAATCTCTAGGTGACCTCCCTTGATTCCAGGTCTGTACACATGCTCACTTTTTTAAATTGAGGTAACACTGATTTATAACATTGTAGGAATTTCATGTATACAACACTACATTTCTATTTCTGTATACCCTGCACAATGACCGTGACCAGCAGTGTAGTTTCCACCCATCACTGTATAATTGATCCCCTTTACCCACTTCTTCCTTCCCAACCCTTCTCCTCTGGTAACCACTACTCCCTTCCCTGTATCTCTGTTTTTGTTTGGCTTGGTTTGTTCATTTGACTTGTTGATGCTCACATTTTTTTGTCTCCAACAACTTCCCTTAATTTCAACTTTGTTGACCCAACTGCCTACTTAATACCACCTCTTGAATACATTAAAAACGTTTTAAACTATTATATACAAAGTAGATAAACAACAAGGTTCTACTGTCAAGTGCAGGGAATTTTATTCAATATCCTGTAATACATCATAATGGAAAAGACTGAAAAAGACATACACATACCTATATATACATATATATATATATATAACTGAATCACTTTGCTGTACACCTAAAACTCAACCAGCACTGTAAATCACCTTTACTAGAATAAAGAATTTCAAATGTAATAAGTATACAGAGAATGAGACAAATTTTTAAAATAAATATAAAATAGTACAGTATTTAAATTAAAACCTGCTCTCTATCACTTTCTTCTTGTCCTGACTTAGTTTTCTTCATGACACTCATATATATAATTGTATATTTAATTGTTGAGCTTCCTAGGTGAGACAGTGAAAATCACATGGACAGAGGAGCCTGGCAGCCTACAGCCCATAGGGTCACAAAGAGTCTGACATAACTGACAACTCCTCTAAGAAAATTTAAGTTTTTCAATGTCCTATTTTTTACACTCCATTTCTGATGCCTAGAATAGAACTTCGCACCACATAGGTAGTCTGAAGTGAAGTGAAGTTACTAAGTCATGTCTGACTCTGCGATCCCATGGACTGCAGCTTACCAGGCTTCTCTGTCCATGGAATTTTCCAGGCAACAGTTCTGGAGTGGGCTACCATTTCCTTCTCCAGGGGATCTTCCTGACCCAGGGATCAAACCCACATCTCCCACAATGGTGGCCAAATATATTTATTAAATTAAATAATAAATGATTAATATCAATCCAGCTCCCTAAACTATGAGGTCAGTAGGGACAGAAACTATTTATGCGTTTGAATAGCATTGTTTTCGGAGTGCCTGGCAAATAATGGTCATTAAATGCTTTTGACTCCTTGAATAAATAGAAATGATGCTATAGTAACACATTCTTAACACATGACAGGATAGAGATGTAACAGTGAGTGCAGCTATCAAAAATGGCTAATGCTGAAGAGGCTGAAGATGACAAGAAATGATAAAAGGTAAATGCACCTGATAATTCAGAAATTATTAATAAATTATAAGGTCAGTTATAACCTAGGTGCATGTTGATGGCAACTGTAATTGTTTACAGAATTAGTGGGTGGCGAAATGGTAAAGAATCTGCCAGCCAGTGCAGGAGAGCCAGGTTCAATCCCTGGGTTGGGAAGATCCATTTGGAATAGGAAATGGCAACCACTCCAGTATTCTTGCTTGGAAATTTTCATGGGCAGAGGAGCCTGGTGGGCTACAGTCCCTGAAGTCACAAAGTGGCAGACACAACTGAGCAAGTGAACACACACACACAGGCCACCAGAGTAAGAATTCTATAGTAGACATTATTAACACCTGGATCTCCTTCTTTGTACATGCCAGTGTTGGTATTTCTTGAATCATTTAATCAACGAAGACTCTAATACCTCTCTTCCCTGTGTTTAATGAGTCTTCTTTCCAATTGCTATCTTAAATCTGAAAGGACCAACCCTCTTCATTTTCATATTTTGTGTGAAAAGAGAGCCATATATCTGAAAATTAGAAGGCAAGATCATTGCTTAGAATGTTCAGTTCAGTTCAGTTCAGTCACTCAGTCATGTCCAACTCTTTGAAACCCCATGGACTGCAGCACGTCAGGCTTCCCTGTCCATCACTAACTCCTGGAGTTTACTCAAACTCATATCCATTGAGTCGGTGAGGCCATCCAACCTTCTCATCCTCTGTCATCCCCTTCTCTTCCCACCTTCAATCCTTCCCAGCATCAGGGTCTTTTCAAATGAGTCGGTTCTTCACATCAGGTGGCCAAAGTATTGGAATTTCAGCTTCAGCATCAGTCCTTCCAATGCATATTCAGGACTGATTTCCTTTACGATGGATTGGTTGGATCTCTCTGCTGTCCAAAGGACTCTCAAGAGTCTTCTCCAACACCATAGTTCAAGAGCATCAATTCTTCAGCGCTCAGCTTTCTTTATAGTCCAACTCTCACATCCATACATGACTACTGGCAAAACCATAGCTGTGACTAGATGGACCTTTGTTGGCAAAGTAATGTCTCTGCTTTTTAATATACTGTCTAGGCTGGAGAAGGCAAAGTCAACCCACTCTGGTACTCTTGCCTGGAAAATCCCATGGACAGAGGAGCCTGGTAGGCTGTAGTCCATGGGGCCACAAAGAGTCAGACACGACTGAGTGACTTCACTTTCACTTTTCACTTTCATGCATTGGAGAAGGAAATGGCAACCCACTCCAGTGTTCTTGCCTGGAGAATCTCAGGGATGGCAGAGCCTAGTGGGCTACCGACTATGGGGTCGCGCAGAGTCGGACACGACTGAAGCGACTTAGCAGCAGCAGCAGGTTGGTCATAACTTTTCTTCCAAGGAGCAAGTGTCTTTTAATTTCATGGCTGCAGTTACCATCTGCAGTGGTTTTGGAGCCCAAGAAAATAAAGTCTCACTGTTTCCATTGTTTCCCCATCTATTTGCCATGAAGTGATGGGACCAGATGCCATGATCTTAGTTTGTAGAGCATAGAATGTAGAGCATTGCTATGCAGTTTCAAAGTTTGTGACATGTATGTAGTGTTTGAACTCTCTTATTTAAATACTGAAGTTAGGAAGTGTAAGTAAACAAGCATTGGTAAGCGTAATATCTACTGGCCTGTCAGAATTTTTTTAAAACTTAATGATTTCTGTAATATTTATTAAAACTGTACATCTTGCACTCCAGGGGGTATGATATGGATAAAAAGGAACACGATGGAACCAGGTAGTGTTGATGTTATAGAGGACGTGGCAAGGAATCTATGCCTAGCCCGGGAAAGAGCTTTTCTATCACTGACTCTAATATGGTGAAAAGAAAAAAATCTGGTTCAGATTCCAGCATTGGCAAGAATTAGGACCATGACTCAGCTCTGTTTGGCTTTCACTTTGATTCACAATTACACTAGCAAATAATCCTTGTAGAGAATAAACACAGGATTAAGAATGTGGGTGAGTAGATGCTCCCTGAGGCTTTGTTTTATTCCACACAAGGGCATAGTCAAAGTTCAAAGTACCAGAAGAATCCTCCCCACCAACACAGTGTAGGACCTGGGATTTGGTTCTTTTAATCACCATCTGGGTAGGAGGGCCATATCAGTACTAAAGGGCCAGCCCTCTTCATGTAACTGGCATTCTTGGGGCACCAAAGAGCTACTGCTTCTTCTCTTCCCTGTCCTTTATTAGGCCAACCAAACAAACTGCAGAGCGCCTAGCTCTAGCCTTCCTTAAAGCCCACTGGGAAAATCCTCCCGCTCTAAAACAGATGGGAGAGGAAGGTCATCTCATAAATCAGTGCTCAGTTTAAAAAACAGAACTGCATATTAACTAACAGACAATGAACATCCCCTGGTTTGTAACAGGCCACCAACACATTGCTCATTGTATGGTATTGCTGCTGTTTACTGGCTAAGTCTTGTCCCTCTCCTTGGACCCCATGGACTGTAGCCTGCCAGGCTCCTCTGTCCATGGGATTTCTCAGGCAAGAATATTGGAGTGGGTTGCCACATCCTTTTCCAGGGGATCTTCCCAACCCAGGGATAAAACCCTTGTTTCCTGCTTGGTGGGTGGAGTCACTACCACAGAACCACCTGGGAAGCCCAGGTGCTCATCTTCGTATAGGGACGAACAAGTCTTCAGGTGAATCAATGAATAGTTTTTAATTAATCCCTTGGCAATATAAAGCAGAAAATGAAAAGGAAAGATGTCACATAAGAAAATAAAATTCCACCCCCAATTGACAGAAACAAAAAAGTGGAATGAACAGACTCTGGACAAGTAAGACGGGAGAACCTTGACTTCCACCTCCTCTAATTCAGACCAATCAAGGAAGTCATTTTACAAACCTGAAAACTAGTTTTTCATTTTTTTCATTTTTTTTCCTGTTTAAAAAAGTGAAAGTCACTCAGTCGTGTCCAACTCTTGGCAACCCCACGGACTGTATAGTCCATGGAATTCTCTAGGCCAGAATACTGGGATCTTCCCAACCCAGGAATCGAACTACAGTCTCCTGCATTGCAGGCAGATTCTTTACCAACTGAGCTATTCCTGTTTTGCCTACAGTAAATGTTATACAGAAATACATTAACCTCTTTCAGTGATGTAAAAAACCAATAAAAAGGAAAAAATCTAGCATCTGCAGTTACATGTGTCAGCTTACCAGAATGCACCAAATGTAAAATCTAATAGCTTCCCAGTTTGAAAGGCTTCTCAAAAAAAGAAAGAAAGAAAAAGGCTGCTTTTTCCACACAGTTTTAATTTCCTTGTGAAGTTATACTTTTTTCAAATCCCAGAAATAAAATTAACGAAGGCACATACTATACTGTGTTCTAGGCAAAATGACACTCTGGTATTCTTGCCTGGAGAATCCCATAGACAGAGGAGCCTGGCGGGCTATAGTCCATGGGGTCACAAAAGAGTCAGACATGACTTAGCAACTAAACAACAACTTTTTCATAGGTCTCAGTTAACCTTACTTATTTATATTGCTTAGGTAAAAGTACATAGGGAAAAAAAAAAAACTAGAAATTCAAAAGCTTTTTCAGGGACACCCTCAGTCTATGATTTCTGAGACTACATGTAAGTGAAAAGTCCAAATTGCAAAGCAGACTAGTGTACAGCTATGAATAAATTCACTTGAGGTCAAAGTTGCAGGAATAAGATTTCCTCCAGAAAATGCCCTCCGTTATCTCCTTAGCTGAGATCTGCTTCTATGGGAAGACTGGAGGAAGGATGGGGTTATGGGAAAGCAAGAATCTGAACAAGTGACCACCCACACACCAATTGTGCCTGGAAATCACAATGAAAGCTTTCTGTAAGAATTTTTCCACATTTTTTCTAATATGTCTGAGAAAACTTTTTTTTTTTCCCTGTCACTGGCACATCATCATTTAAATAAGGCTCTGAGAAAGGGTCCTAGTGCCGGGGCAAACAGACGAGGTTATTTTCTGTTCTCTCCCCATCGGTGACCCCTTAGCTTTCTGTTTACCTCCTATAAGCCTTCAAAGTCTCCCTCCTTGTTCCTGTCAAATATTGAAAACAACCCTGATCCTTTTCCCTCCTTATATTGAGGTTCACCACTGAATGCCAATCATCAATCCGCAGATAAATGTCACAAAGAAAACAAATGCCTAAATCTAATGTCAGCTGCCAATCTTGGAGAAATAAAGCTCTCATTCCTACCCTCATATAAAAAAATAATCTCTTCCTGTATGGCAGAAACCAACACAACATTGTAAAGCAATTATCTTCCAATTAAAAAATTACAAATTTTTAAAAATTAAAAAAAGATTAATCTCATTCTCTCAAAACAAAATCACATGACTTATATCCAGTGGAGCAAATATATTTATTACTATTATGTTCCAAGGGGAAAACATATGCTAAAGCATAGACAGTTGTTCAGAATCAGTGAAAAATCATGCTCAAAAATGCACAGGGAGGGCGTAAGAAACAATGTATTTCAGAGAATGAGGATAAAAACCTTGCTGACCCAGGGAGATGCTCTACAAGATAACTGATCGACCCGAGTCTAGAAAGAGACATTTTCAAAGTTCACTTACATATTCAGTGATTTTTTTTAGGTACCTGTTTTATACCAGCTACTGTTCTAAGCTCTAAGAAATAAAGAGCCTGAGACACAATGGAGAACAAGTAAGATGAGAAAGGAGCACTGACAGAAAGGGTATTTTAAGCAGCTTAATGTCAAAAGAATACTGGGTTGGAAGAGAACAGAGTGGCAACAGACATTCTTGAAGAGATAAAGAGGGGCAGTGTCACGGAGTTTTATCTCCATGCATGCTTAGCCGCTCAGTCATATCTGACTCTCTGCGACCCCTAGGACCATAGCCCACCAGGCTCCTCTGTCCATGGGATTCGCCAGGCAAGAATACTGGAGTGGGTTGCCATTTCCTTCTCCATTGAGCAAGGGTATAGAGAAGGGGGGTGGCAATGGGGAACAAGGTTGAAGTAACTGTGGATATCCATATTTTTTAAAATTAAAACCAAAGTTGATTAAAACATTTAAATGCCAGTACAAAAAAGTAAATGACACAGAGGAAAGGTTACAGATATTCAAGTGTTTCTTTTCTTAAGGGAACATACAGTACATGTGTGGCAGGGTTATGAGAAGACTGCTGTGGAGAATGGTAAGGAAAATAAAACATAGGCACTTGAAGAATTACAAAGATGAGACTAAGATGGGAGATCACAAATTTATTATGGTACTAGTTTTCATGGTTTGTTTTTTTTTTAATTTTCACTAGCATCACTACCCCAAGTGAAAAAGCAAAGCCAGGGTGCTCAATAGAGAAATGGTAGATTTTGTCAGATATAAAATGAAAGAAAAGAATACAAAAGAATAAAGATCTGGTTGAGCAAAGAGTTATTTATTTAAGTTTTATACTAGGCCTTGCCTGAATAGTACAGAAAAGGTAAATGAGAAAAAAAAGCATTTGGAAGAAAGGAAGGTATGTCAAGGTAATAGAGACTGGTGGGAAGTAGAGAGAATTAGGTGACGACTGCTTCATGATTCATTATCTCAAACGTGATAAATTTCAGGTAATATCAAGATCCAGACTGGAGTCATTGTCCGGTTGTTAACCTGCAATAGAGTGGTATGTTAATGAAGGTAAGGTGGCTAAGGAATTTCTGTAGGGTATTGATTGACTTATCTACCTATATACTTTCATTAATCATTATCAAAATAGGAGATATAAAAAACTGTCATCCAGATTTCTAAATTTGAAAGAGTAATAAAGAAGATGATAGATGATACCAAAAGCAGTAGGGGATGATAATATAAAAAGCAAAGCAAAATGAAACAATGTATCTCAGATGAACTGTTTTTTATGCCATACCCTGAACTGCTGAAAGGAGTCACATATTGAGTGATAAACAGTAATTTACTACTATCATTGTAAATTGATTACTTAAATGCCCCCCAATATAATCCAGATTTTAGATTTCTCTCATCATAAAGTCTCCAGCACTGTCAAAAAAACTTTAAATTTTCTCCACTTTGTACAAATTCTACAAAATAAATTTAAATTCCAGAAATATCCTCAATTTAGCACTACAAAACATGCACACCTACTCAGATTGCTCTTCTCCTCCTTCCTTTCCTCTTTCTTTATAGAGAATGTTACTCGTGGTCCAAGTCACCAATTCAATTTCACATTCTGTGGTATCCATCAAACATCCCTTTAGCTTCTACATTTTAACTATTTCAACATCTCATAGTTATGTAAACACGCTCAAGAATCTCCCACATTAGAAAAGAAAAAGCTTCCTCAAATGTCTATGATTCTTCAGAACCAGCCTATCTTTTCTCAAAAGCTTTGTAGACAGACATGTAGCATGAGTCACTCTATCTCCATTTCCTGAGCTCCTACTCAATCCTTAACACATTTTCTATGTGGGCTTCACCCCAATCACACCATTAGCTAAGGAAGATCAGCATTGAGCCCCCTGCGTTCAAATCCAAGGATTTTTTTTTTTTTTTCGCTCATCTTAACCTCTCAGCAACATCTGGCAGCTGTGAATACTTCATCTTTCTCGTGATCTCTTACTGTTTTCCTCCTCTGTAACGATTCATTTTCCTCTTCACAATCCCATCTACTCCAATACACTCAAAAATATTAAATTCATCAAGATGTGTTCCCTAAATGATCTGCTTTCTCATTCTACATTATTTTCTCATGAATTGTTATCTATTTCAAAGGAATGAATTACCATCTGTGCCACACAGTTTATGTATCTCTTTCCCTTCTTTGCTGCTCTCATCTCTTTATTCATGTAGCCAACTGTTCACTCAAGAGTTGTGCTGGATGAATGAAAGGAATACTGGTTTCCACTTGAGGGTAAAAGAATAGTGATCTCTTGTGAATATATCCTTGTGGATACTTGTATTGTCCTTTTTTTGATAAATTCCAAATTTCCCTCAAGACCCAACTCCAACTCTACATGATCTGTGATTAATTTCTTAGTCTTATTTCTTCATCTCCTATAGCAATCAGGTAATCCTCTGTATCTACCTTTATTGCTGCGCGTAGACCACAATATTATAATTTCTACATCTATGTGTCTTCCTGCAACACCCAATTTAGAAGCTACTTAATGTTAGGGCCAGATTCTATTTATAATTTTCTTCCCAGAACTTACTAATCTGATGTATAGTAGATGCTTGGAAATTAGAACACCACATTGTGTTCTGGGGTTTTCAAATATATATTAATAGATACTTCCATAAAAAGGGATTCTGTGACTAAATAAGGTCAGAGAAGTTTGTACTAAATCTCACTCCAAGAGAATCTAACACACACTTGCATCTGAAGAACTGTAAGACATCCTTAATATAGAAAACCATTTAACTTTGCTTAATGTGTAGATGGGGCTTCCCAGGGGGCACACTGGTTAAGAATCTGCCTGCCAATGCAGGAGATGCAGGTTCGATCTCTGGGTCAGGAAGATCCCCAGGAAAAGGAATGGCAACGCACTCCAGTATTTTTGCCTGGAATCTCCCATGGACAGAGAAGCCTGGGGGGCTACTGTCCATGAGACTGCAAAGAGAGTGCAAAGAGTCAGGCACAACTGAGCAACAAAACATCGTTTAGATAAGGAAAGCTCCCTTTCCCTTTTCTTCTCAATACACATTGCTATTTCTCAAACAATTTTTCCGTATTTCTTGAGATAGTTAGGATTTTAACTTATTAGGATCAGCAAAACAGATGTCAAAGACCCAGAGGGTATGGCACATCCTCTTCACCCACGATACTCATCAACGTATAACTCCTTCAAAAGAGCTCTGATACTTCTTAGCAGAAAAGAAATTTTGATCAACAAAGGACTACCATTCTACTGACATATACATCAAGTCTAACAGATTCTTAGTATTTTCTTTTTTGCAAAGTTATTAATTTCAAGAATTCAACCAATAGAATAGGAAAGTAATTACAGCCACATTGAAACCATTCTTTTGGGTTTTTTTTTTTGAAAGTGCGCTTATAAAGATAATATGGGCTTCTCAGGTGGTGCTAAGTGGTAAGGAACCCAGCTGCCAATGGAGGAGATATAAGAGATACAGGTTCAATTCCTGGGTCGGGAAAATCCCCTGGAGGAGGGCATGGCAGCCCACTCCAGCATTCTTGCCTGGAGAATCCCATGGACAGAGGAGCCTGGCAGGCTACAGTCCATAGGGTTGCAGAGAGTCGGACATGCCTGAAGTGACTTAGCACACAAAGATAATATAGTTACCTCAACACCAGCTGTGCCAACACGCAGTTCTGCAGGTAGGTTGAATGATAGGAGCATTAGTAGCTCCAAAACAGAATCCCCATTTGAAGCTCAAAAACCTTACCACTTGACTCCCACAAAATGCTGTCTAGTACACTTTGGATAGAGCACATTTAAAACCAAGGACCCAAAACAAAACAACAGCCCTCCCATGAAAGGCTTTTATGCTTTGCTTTCTTCCATGTGTTATAGGGAAGGAACCTCTACTTGCCAAACAGAAAGTTCTGACATATGGCGTGGCAAATAACATTATATAACAATAAAGCACCCATCCTGGTAATCAGAACTCTTATTAGGAACAACAGGATCGCAAAGTGACTCATCAGCTTGTGTGCTCTTTCCCGATTCTAGTAATTTGGGACAAGTGTGGGGAAGTTACGAGTTGTTTATGCGCAGCCCAAAATGACAGGCAAGAGAAGTTACTAAGCAACATTAAGTACTTGCATTTTTCTCATCTTTAAAAGCTGCCACGAGCTGAATAATCCTGTAATATAAAGGTAAAGGGAAAAGCAATGTGGGAGTCGTGTTTTTGCCTGAATGAAAATGTTTTGCTCAATAATTCTGAAATTCTGATTCACCATGAGTTCATCTGTCTTGGTTTAAAGGATTATCTCAGGTGTATAATCCCCTTCTATTCACTGTGAACACCAGAAATTTGTTCTAATGAAAAAGGAAAAAAAAAAAAAGCGGGGGTGTAGTGGGGAGTAGTTCTTACGGGTCTTGAAACCAGTTTGTCCTCCAGTAAATGGGTTCTTTGTTCTCTATGTAGCTTTTTGTTTTTTTCATAGCATGTATTACAACAATAACAACCACAACAATAAATCATGGCCTGGTGTCTTTGTTTAATCTATCTGCTTCCTGTTTCTCTCTCAATGAAATGAGTCCAGTACTGGAGGAACTTGTCTATTATTTTCCACTGCCTTCCCTGAGTCTGGCCCAGTGCCTGACAAAGACAGTAGCCCATCCATGACTGAGAGATGAAACAGAATCCAGTGTCATGGCATTACGAGTTGTGTTTCTTAAGGAGATGGTTTTAATAATTATGTCTACTGAACCTTACATTTCCCAGAAAGAGCTGAGTGTTGCTGGCAGTCTCTACAACATATACTACAAAGAGCAGGCAAGTGAGAATTCCGCAGCTCTTATGTCTTTTGACTAAGGAAGCAGCAAAGGGATTCCTTGGTCAAAAGCCCAGGAAGAACTTTTCCTTACATTCTCTGTCTCAGCAAAACAACTTGCTGAATAAACTACAAACTCATCTTTTGTGCTTGAAGTCCGTTTTCAGGTCAAGGATCCTATAATGCTTTTGCACAGCACCTCTGTTTCTTCCTCTTTCCAGTTCATCTAATTCAAAAGGAGCTGATCTAGGGAGTAATCAGTCTCCTCACAGAAGAGGTCACATTTCCCAGCAGGCTTGGGCATAAACAGCAGAGTAGTCAATATCAATGAAAACAGAATATCATTCTGTACCTTAAATGAATGATGTATGTGCGTTAGTCGCTCAGTTGTGTCTGACTCTTTGCAACCCCATGGACTGTAGCCTGTCAGGCCTCTCTGCCCGTGGAATTCTCCAGGCATGATACTGGAGTGGGATAGCTGTGACTATATTTTTAAGAAGAAGAATGAAAGTGAAAGACCTCTTATTATGATTCTAGTTAAGAGGAGGTGAATTAAAAGTTTGCCAGCCTCTCTATGGGTGGTGTTTACATGTGTCATTTAAATGATCTGGGTTAACTGTTATCAGTGTTTATAATTCAATAAAACCCTTTTGGGAAAAATAATAAGACTCTATAGAGAATGTTGATTATAACATTTAATAGATTTNATACTTTTAAATATTTATTATGTGCCTTCTGTTCTCAGACCCTTACATGATTAAATCATTTAATTCTATGAAGTGGGTATCATTTTCATTTATCCCTGCTTTTCAAAGAGAAGCCTAAAGCATAGAATTTAACTAACTTGCTCAAGGTCATCCAAGTAGTAAAGATTTGCAGCGAGGCAATTTGAATATAAAATGTAAGTTTTAACCCCTATATAATAGTGTCTAAGAAGGGAATAATGAAGTTCAAATGAGCATTGTTGCATGTTCAGAAATTATACATGGAGGCAACTTCTCCACATCTTCAAGATGAATCATCAAACTATGATATGAGCTAAGATTCTTTCAACTTAATTGTAATTATATCACAAAAGAAGGCCTAGCCACCTCAGTGGGGTAAGCTTATCCAGAGATTAGTCTGTTGACAGAATTTCAAAGAGATTTTAAATAGCTACCGCACTTCTCATTCCGTCTGTCCTTTTCCTGGTTATAATTTAATATTTCATAACTAATTCATGTGGATTAGAAAGAGACTGAAATAGAACCATTTGACCTAAGATGATATTTTTCGTAAACAATTGTGTTTTGGAAAGCCTTATGTGATGTCCATCTAGTTCACATTGTTGTAATATTTACATACTTACTAAAAGAAATTTTAAAAATCATTTAACAAGTAAAACCCAAATTATCCCATAAACAGAAAAT
Organism: Redunca redunca; assembly: GCA_006410935.1. Classification (NCBI taxonomy): domain Eukaryota; kingdom Metazoa; phylum Chordata; class Mammalia; order Artiodactyla; family Bovidae; genus Redunca; species Redunca redunca. The sequence continues at coordinate 365,019 of SJYQ01000473.1, forward strand.
GCTTCTTTTGGAGGAGGAGAAATGGGGACTGATTTTCCCACCATTATCCAGGCTTCCCTTGTGGCTCAGCTGGTAAAGAATCCTCCCACAATGCAGGAGAACTGGGTTCTATCCCTGTGTTGGGAACATTCCCTGGAGCAGGGAAAGGCTACCCACTCCAGTATTCTCACCTGGAGAATTCCATGGACTGCATAGTCCATGGGGTCACAAAGAGTCGGACACAAGAGAGCAACTTTCACTTTCATCCATCTCTTCATTTTTCTCTAGTGGTAGTCAAGTTTCTATCGTCTGGTCACAGATATGACTCAATATTTTTGAGCAATGACTGAATTAAAGCCTCAAGACTTTTCCTCAAAAAAGAGTTCGACAAACAATTTGTAAAAAGCACCATTTTGCAACTTTATTGTCCCACAGAGCAAAACATTTTTAATGAATAAATTATTCTAATATTTGTTTTCCCCCTTAAAAATACCTTAGTACCATAAACTAGCTATCATTAAAAATTTCAATATTACGATTTGGAAATAAGTATGACACCTATCATATCATAAAACATTAGCTCCTATGTTCTAGATATGCAGTTCCAGACAGGGTGGGAAATATCTATGAGTACTTTTTATAATAATTATGAGTTCAATGTATTAAAATATACTACATGGCTCAGACCTTGCGACTTACAACTGAAAGACTATTATCTAGCCTCTTTTTGCGGAGGTAAAGCCTGTGAAGGGCCTCCCTTGTGGCTCACTGACAAAGAATCTGCCTGCCAATAAGATCCCCTGGAGAAGGAAATGGCAACCCACTCCAGTATTCCTGCCTGGAGAATACAGAGGAGCCTGGCAGGCTATAGTTCATAGGGTCGCAAAGAGGCAGACACGACTCAGCGACTGAACAACAACAAAGGCTATGAAAGGGACTATCTATTTTTTTCATAGAATTGAATTAGAGCTTTGAATCCAGTGTACCAAAAGTGTAACTTATTATCGAAGTTATACTTGAACTCCAATAATGTATTAGACACTATCTGCAGCACTGAAGTCCCAGAGATAAAAAAAAAAAAAAGGCTTGGTTTCCTTAGATAAGATTATTTCAACCTTCTGTGGCATATTCAATTTTAAAGTCAAGCACACATTTCAGGGGAGCCATTGAGAAGGACAGTGGGGCCAGTGGTAGAATACAAACAGAATTCAAGAAGGTCGTGATACTAGAGCAGAAGCTTGGTAAAACCTAACAGACTGACTGTATCCAGAAAGAAGCTATAGACAGAGATAGCCTTCTCCAGGGAATCTTCCTGACCCAGGGATCAAACCGGGGTCTCCTACACTGCATGCAGATTCCTTCCCATCTGAGGAACCTGGGAAGCCCCAAAATAGCCATAAGTGAAAGTGAAGTCGCTCAGTCGTGTCCAACTCTTTGCAACCCCATGGGCTGTAGCCTACCAGGCTCCTCTGTCCATGGGATTTTCCAGGCAATAGTACTGGAGTGGATTGCCATTTCCTTCTCCAGGGGATCTTCCCGACCTAGGGATCAAACCCAGGTCTCCCGAAGTGTTGACAGACTTTACCATCTGAGCCACCAGGGAAGTCCCAAATAGCTTGTAACATGCAGGGTCATAACAAACCAGTGATAAGAGTAGACTTGGAGCTCTTGGTTAAAAGCATGGGCTCCAGAGCCAGACTGTTGGGTTCCCATCCCAGCTGGATCCTAGTCTCCAACTGTGGATGCTAAGTCATTTAACCCTCTTGTGCATCAGTGTTCCCTTTATAAAATGGAGATGATGATGATAATAGGATTATCCCATATGAGTATTTTCAAGATTATATGCTCAAAATGCTTAAACAAGCAACTAGCATGTAGGAAGTACACAAAAAAAGTTACTGTCACTATTTTTAAAATATGAGGGCAAGAAAGCCAAGGCACCACATTCAAAAATCAACGCTTGAAACTAACTCTATTCCTAACCTCCACCAGCAGTATCACAAACGACAGAGAAAAGAGAAAGAATCAGGGCTGACATCATGAATGTATTTGCAAAGCCCCATCACCATACAGATCTATGCCAACAGCTCAGTAGCATCACCTTTCCTTATGGAGCGTGGACATTTATGCATTGATTTTGAAGATGACAGCTTTTGTGCTCCTTAATCTGTAGTGACTGGCATATTGCCAATAAGAAATAACTGAGTCAAGGACAGTTACAAGGCAAATTCTTCATTTCCAATTGTTGACTCAGATAATACTTTAAAAAAAAGAATTTCAGCTGTTTAAATTTAGCATGCTGAGAAAGACCAATCTTAAAATATTGTTTGGCGTTATGCCCATAACATTTTCATTTTATTCCTTGTTAGTGTTTGTCTTCTGTGATGAGATGACAAATGACAGTAATCATGTTATCCTTAACACTTCAAATTTTACCTAAATGAACCATTTTGCTTTTATCCTCACCAGTTAAAGATGGCCTTTCATTTCCTGGCAAATTTTCAGAAGGTGATTATGCAAGAGCCAGTGATATTTCCAAGCACTGTTCTACCTCTTCAGTCATCATCTGGTCTTTCTCCCTACTTTTCTTTGAATCATCATTTTTACTCTTGAACACACATACATGCATACACACACAAAGGAGATTATCTGAACACAAGGCTAATCTAATTTTTATAATCAGACCTATTTAAGGAGATATTTTGATTCTCTGCTTTATCTGTGTCTTTAAACATCTCCACCCCACACACAGCCCAAAGAGGCTGTTTTTAAGAGTTCACCAGAGCACAGAATCTAGACAAGGTCTCAGCCCAGCCTCCAACCATGTGACCTCCTTATTTTACTCCCACATTAACTCCATCACCTTTCTTCCCAGCAAAGATGCCCTTGGCTTCATTTTCATGATTCATGAAGCCAAAGCAGAACACTGAAATTGGAATTGTAAAGTATGCCACATTTGGTTTTGGGGTCAATTTAGGTTCCAATTTAAGCAGATTCGATCTTGGGTATCAGTAAAGCTGAGAGTTCTCTCTTGACTGATATAATTTTTCAAGTACTCTGAGCCCACACCATCTGCAAAACAATAAGCTCATTCCACTTGATCCATGGTAGAGTACTGTTGTAATCAAACAAAGTGACAAAGTGATGAAGAGCTGGAGCTAGTCACACTTGAGGGCTAATCCAAACCCACCATTTACTAAATATGTTCCTTTGGTAATTTGCTTATTCCCTCTGAATTTCTTATAAATGGGAAAGAATGCCATCTCTCTCCTGTAGCTCTTATCCCATAAGTGAAAAAAACATATTCAAAGTGCTTAACCTTGGGAAGGGCATGACAGGGGAAGGTACTTGGTTTGAAATAAATAAAATACAAAGATGTAATATACAGTTTGGGTTATACAGCCAACATTTTATAATTTTTCAATGGAACGCAATCATAACAATACTGAACCACTATGTTATACACTTGAAACTCATACTGTAAATTGACTACAATTATAAAGCAAACAAAGTGCTTAACCTAAGTCCTGCCATTACTGCACTCACTATAACCAGGAACTTCTAATGGGTTTCAAGGTGAGAAAACCATGCATGCAAATAACTTAAGGAGCTATCAAGGAGTTGACCCTACTTCACAGTCAATACCTTAAGGATGAACAGGTGGGTGGGATTCTTACTGGAGGTCATATTTTGTGTTGGTGTTTTGCAAGAGAAAGAAAATGCCACGGATGCAAGAGGAACACTAGGAAGAGGCTTCTCCAATATCTTCTCTAGAACTCCCTCCAGGCAGTTGCTTCTAAGCTAAAGGCGTTACTCTTGTAAAAAGAATAATGCTAGAGTACCAAGCATACATAAGTACAGTTCTATTCCTGAGGCCAGCCAGGAAGAGAAGCACCCAGGAAAGGATATTCTTAAAATATCATTTCAAGCCTGGATATCAACGTCACAGTCATGATTGGTAGGCAGAGTTAGATTGAGGGACCAGATGATCCTCGTCCGGCTTGTCTGGCCACAGCTCTTCCTTCTTTCACGTGTGCAAGGAAAGGCATGAGTCACAGGATACTTGTCTAGTTCAGACTCTGTTCCAGCAAAACTTACCAATGGTTTAAACTTCAAAATAACTATTTTATTCCAAAAATGGCTTTGAAAATCTTCTCCTCGGATATAACACGAGGTTTGTTTACCAATAGGACAACCAAAATACCAAGCAAAGGTATTCCCCAAACTCCATACCACCTGCCCAGGTTTTTTTCTTTAAAGAAATCCTGAAGGACTCCTATTCAATCTAAATTTTTATCAATTTCAACCAGGTTCTCAGGCTGATTTTTATTCTCTTTAGCTAAATTATTGAGGTTTGGGTAATGATTTATTCTAGAGTTATCTGGGAACTACTTATAAACTCACCACAAACATATTCTTTTAGTCTTTGTATAGATTTGTTTTTTCTTTTTTGCTAAAAACTTTAACCACCATCATGCATGCACTATCATAACAAATATATCCCCTGGATTATATTTGACTGTGATGTAAGTTTTTTTGCACTGAGAAATTATGCATGTGTGGAATGGATTACCTCCAACAAGCTGGGTATTGCGATAAGAACACAAATATACCTGGAGATCCCTAAGATGCATAGGCAAAGTAAGTAAATTATATTCAGAATATGTTTATAATAAAACACAATTAGGTGGTTAGACAAATATTGATAAAACTGAAAACTATAATATTTGGAGATTATTAAACTAAAATAATTGGAAAAGACTGATCTTTTGTTTCCTCTTTTCTAATAATAGAGAATTCAGATTACTTCATATTTCACAATAGTTGCCTCATAAGGTTTTGACACCCCTTTCCACCTATAGAATTTATGGCAGTACATGAGTGTTCAGCTCAAAATTCTGGATTCTGTTTTGGATAACCTCTGCTTTTCCATTAATATTTCTTGGAGAAAACTATAGTAACATAGTATTGTCTTCAACTATCCTGTAGCTAAATCTAGTATTTTTGTGACATATTCTTTCTGCTTGAGAGTCCTCTTTTTTTATCTATTATAAAAATCTAGTCAGTGTAAGAGAGGACCTGGTTAGAAATACCCCAGTGTTCTTAGATTATTCCTGGTTTCCTTTTTGAAAAAGACCTTTCATGTTCTGCTTGTATTCACATTCATTTGGTCATTTGCTTTACAATGGGCTGACCTGTTTCTACCTCCTTTTAAAAGTTGGTTATCTGCAATTTGAGCAACCAGTAGAAGTCATTTTTTTAAAAAAGTTTTTTAAGCCTCATTTTTTTTTTCCAGTGAACACAATGCTGCTTGGATCTAAGTATAAATCCATGTATGTAATAAACCAACACTTAGAAATTTCAAAGAAGGCACCATTTAGCAAGTGGAAGAGATTATTGCAGGAGTAAGAAAGTGGGGGAATCCTGTACCCACTATAGAGTACTTGAATGTTTCTCATATCATCAGTGTCGCCTCAGGTTGTTGCCTGGCATCATTTAAAGACCTACTTCACGTCTTAATAAAGTAAATCAAAGACTCTTGTTTGATGTCTTCTTTACAGGTTAGCAGTAAGTCTGGAATGAAACTTAATTAACTGGGCATTTGAGAATCTAAGCCAGCCTCCTCACAAATTTTCTCTTGAAAATGCAAGCTGTTATGCATTAATAACTTTCAGAAGCCCACTCTTGTGAAGTAAATCTAGAAAACGCATTTACCAGTGTTGTTGCCGAAAATCACCATAAACAGGGTGCTTCCTGCAGACCTACCCGACAAGCAGTGTCCGTGGGTACCTAACTGAGAGTAACTCGATTACAGCATAGCTAGGACAGAAGTCAAAGAGACAAACCGATTCAATATCTCCTGGAGAGCCCAAAGCTCTGCTTTTCTAACTTTCCTCGCCATTTCTGGTCAGCTTCCCTTCCCCCCGCACCACATACCCAGAAGCCACTCCAATTACCAACCCCGTCGAGCTGAACTTACTGCAGTGTGATGCAGGCGAAGGCTGGGCACAGCTCTGGAGCCAGAGCGACTGCTTTTCCGGAGAGGAACCGGGACTCGCCAGCTAACAGGATCCCTTCCAATTCACACGCTCCGCTCAGTCAGCAGGCTCCCTCACAGCTCGGCTTCCCCAGAGGAGTGGAGCTTCAAGAACTCTGCTCACAGCATCTCCTCCTCTCGACTTCCACCCCCCTTCCAGAACACCCAGCCCAGTCTAACTAGTGTCTGAGAGATGGAAATCCGCTCCAGTCAACAACACGGGCTGCCGGCAGCCTCCCGGTTCCTGACAATTTGCAACTCAAAAACCGCGGAGGCTGAAAGCTGGAGGTTTCCGGAGCCTCAAAGTCATCTTGGCAGCCCCCCTCCCCACCCCTCACTCCTCCCACTTCCCCCCTCCTCTACCGCGGCCGCCTCCAGGCTCCCACTAGGTATCACGAATGATTATTTTATTATCCATACCAATAAGCATCAGGAGGAATTTGTCAGAGATGAAATACCTGTTGTCCATGACTAATGCTCTTCTCTCGTGTCTTTGAGTCCTTGATTTATAGCAAGATGCGTTGATATTGAAGTGTGTGTGCGTCTGTGTGTGTGTGTGTGTGTGTGTGTGTGTGTGTAGCGAGGAGGAGGCGATCCACGCAGCGGCTGCAAGCAACAGCCTTGCCTGTCTCTGGCTGCCGCTTCTACAGCTGCTGTTGCTACTACTGCTGTTGGAACTCAGGGAAATGAGACAGGAGACGGTGCTCTACAGATATTTAACTGCTGGACCAGTTATAAGACAAGGGAGGAGACTGGACAGGTATGAGTGGCTGTCGTTGAAGCACTGAGCTTGATTCACGGCAATTACTACCATTCAGAATACAATTCCGCTCCAACAGGAAACCTGATACCTGTCTGTCTCTCCCTTCAGCCAACTAAAGTCCTTGATGGGTCATTGTTCATCAATGACCTGCCTAACCCACTTCTAGAAACTGTAGCAGCTGCACGCTCTTTCTATATTCAGACTTGGTAACCTGGGAACAGGTGATTGGGGGATGGATGAGGATGAAGAAGGAAAGGATGGGAGAGAGTAGGCAAATACGAAAAGAGTTGTACATATGTCTAACCAATTAGGGCACAGGTAAAAATGAAAGTTTTGAGCTATGTGTATCAAATAATGAATTGGGGGGGTAATAAAAATGTCAGTAAAAAAACATGCCTGTTTTACAAAAATGTGTGCAAAAACAGACAGCTATTAAGGAGTGTGTTTAACAGCTTAAGTGCAGACAATGTTGATATACATGCCCCTGGGTGTCTCTCAGCTCCCCTGTGATACATCTACTGTGATTTCAATGTGTTAATAACACCGTTGGCTACAAATTCTGGTGAAACCTACTGGTTACCGCTGTCTATGAATGTTCCCTTTCTCCTTATGGGCTGCTCGTTCCCTGCCCTGTTATATCTCCAGATTATTCTCACATAAAGTGATAAGCAGCAGAATTTATAAATGAAAGAGGGTCTCCAAACCCCCCAAGACTAGAATACTTCTTAATGACTAAGTTTATCTGCTATAGTCTGTCTTCATGTTCTTGTTCTGTAATAGGGTGGGAGACTATGAACACACATATGCACAAGCACGCACCCACACACCTTAATTGAATATTACTTTTAATCCTCTTTCAGCATTCAATTTTCTGAACTAAAAATAAACTTAATTATTTTTTATTTTATTAGTAATGAACACCTTTAATTATCTTTACCTTGCTCTGAGCAGTCTTCACATTTGCCATACATTTTCCCAGTTGCTCGGGATTGTAGAATCAGGATTAAATTGAACAGATGTTAATGCAAAAAAAATAAATAAATAAATAAAACACCCCTGGAAATACAACAGGGAAGCCAGAAGGAGGGAAGAAACCCAAAAGGATTAGATAGTACATCTTTTCCTGATCTGTTTACATTAGAAAAATCACTGCCTTTAGCAAAACAAAGGCCAGTTAATGTTCAAAGCATTTCTCATTTATCCGATAAATATCAATTTTACTAAACCAACCCAACTATAATTGTAAAATAAAAAAAAGTTTTCTTTTAAAAATCATGCAATACAGTAAATTCAGAGTATCTACAACTTTTCAAATGTCAAATTCTAATGAAAATGGATGCCAAACAGCCACATATTTTTGCCTCAATTTCTCCCCTGTTGGCTCAGATGGTAAAGCATCTGCTCGCAGTGCGGGAGACCCAGGGTACGATCCCTGGGTTGGGAAGATCCCCTGGAGAAGGCAATAGCAACCCACTCCAGTACTCTTGCCTGGAAAATCCCATGGACAGAGGAGCCTGGTAGGCTACAGTCCATGGGGTTGCAAAGAGTCGGACACAACTGAGCAACTTCACTTTCACTTTCATTAAATAAGTATCATACAACATGCAACTGATATTAAAAATCTAAAAAGTAAATAGCATGAAAACATATACACTACCATATGTAAAATAGATAGCCAATGGGAATTTGCTATATGACGCAGGGAACTCAAATCAGGACCCTGTGACAACCTAAGGGGTGCAGTGGGGTGAGAGGTGGGGAGGAGGTACAAGAGGGAGGGGACATATGTATACTGGTGACTGATTCATGTTGATGAATGACAAAAACCAACACAAGATTGTAAAGCAATTATCCTTCAATTAAAAATAAACAAATTAAAAACATAATAAAAAATGTGAAGAGTAACTCCACATTTCATATTTACATACAATGGAACCTAAGGAACTAGCCAAAAGTAGTGTACATCACTTAAAGACACATTTGATACAGAGACTAACTTTATTCTTAGGTGATGTAATGTGAAAGTTATCCTGCCCTTCAAATCCCATAGTTTAGCAATATGGGTAGGGGAGCAGGGGTTCAGCTTTACTTTTACTCTCATTTTAAAATTCAAATATATTTAGGAGGAGTAACACTGTAAACATTCTCAAGAGAGAGAGAATTTCTCAGATATCTTTATTACAGACAAACAGGAAACTAAAGATCCAGCCTAGATAGAAAAGAAAGAACCAGGAAGAATTGAAATAATTGATCATGAGCACTTAGTTTGGCTGGCTTTTAAAAAATTGCTTACAACATTAGTGAGATTTAAAGAAGAAACCACTTTCTTAACAAGAGTACCACACAATCCCCAAGGTTTGATAATGGAAGAAAAAAAGTTTTGGTTGAGGATTGATGGCTGATCCTTATCTCTGACACTTGTAACTCAGTATTTTCCATTTTGGATGAAAACTTAAAAATAACTGCTTCATAAACTCATGCCCATTTCTCTAAGATGCTTCTTGGCCCCCAGCTCTAAATTTTCAGAAACTTCCTAAGGATCATTGTATACTTAATCTAAAAAGATAGTGATAGAAAACTGAACTTGTCCTATAAATTCCCATTAGTCAAAAAAAATCTACAATTTATGGGAATACAGAAAGAAATAATTTCTTAACTTTCAACTAAATCTCTTTTACCATAGAAACATATTCTCAAACTAAATTCAGTGATTTAATAATACTCATTCACTGCAAAGAAAAGCCAAAGGTTAGTAAACCTACAATGGCAGAAGTCCTGTTTGTTTAGCTCACTCATGTATCTCTGGAATCCATCAAAGTGCTTAAAATATGTGTATGCATAGTAAATAGTTGTTTTTTTTTTTAAATAAATGAGAAAATGAGTCAATGAATTAGCCTATGAATGCAGGGCATTGGAAAGATAAGTGGAAAGGGAATAAAGATATTTAAATTCACCCAGCCCTTAATCTGCTGGTAAATAACTGTGGCACTTTAGGGAAGTGACTCACTTCTTGTGGTTTCAAGCATCCTTTCAGGCGTATCACTCAGACCCCACAAAACTGTAATAAATGTTTCTCCCCAGTACTTCTCCAAAATGGTTTTTCTACTATACAAATTCAATCAATAAAATTCCCTAAAATCTCATTTCCTGAACATTGTACAAACCAGTCACAACAGGACCCAATAATCTCTAAGAAACACATGGTTTTCTCCCACTTTTCACTCTTAAATCTGCAAATGGTCTAGTGAGTACTGGGCCAGATGCTTAAAGAAAATAGGATGTTACACACTTAAGCGTGTGTTTCTAAAATAATAGTCCTGAATCAGTGATTACAAGCAAGACCTTTGTTGACCTTCTACAAATAGAAATAAGGTAAATCTTATACAAACAAAAAATTATGAGAAGCATAGNTATTATGATTTATAAAAATTTATAAAAATAAAATAGTTCAAACTTATATCAAACATGATTTAAAACCTAGCCAAATTTGACTTAGATGATGAAAGGAGAGCTACCTCTTAAATTGAGCAGACTGTCACATGGGGAATATTCCACTGGTTTCCAATCTGTGAATCAGTAGATTGTAGCCTGGGAGGTTGGGGAAGATCCAGAAAAGATACAATCTTATAGAACTGACTTTAAAAAGCAATAATCACATGCTGGCTATGGACAGGCCCTTTGACCTCATCTAGTTCAATTTTCATATTTAATAGGCTAGAAACTAACATCTTATTTCATCACGGTTTACTGCTGGGAAGGTTATTTATCAGTTTCTCCACTGTGAAAGAACAGCACAGTGTTAGAGATGGGAGTACCAGACCATCTTACCTGCCTCCTGAGAAACCTGTATGCGGACAAGAAGCAGTAGTTAGAACTGGACATGGAACAACAGACTGGTTCCAAATTGGGAAAAGAGTACGTCAAGGCTGTATACTGTCATCCTGTTTATTTAACTTTTATGCAGAGTACATCATGCAAAGTACCAGGCTGGATCAAGCACAAGCTGAAATCAAGATTACAAGGAGAAATATCAGTAACCACAGGTATGCAGATGACACCACCCTAATGGCAAGAAAGTGAAGAGGAAATAAAGAGTCTCTTGATGAAGGTGAAAGAGGAGAGTGCAAAAGCTGGCTTAAAACACAACATTAAAAAAATGAAGATCATGGCATATGGTCCCATCACTTCATGGCAAATAGATAGGGAAATAATGGAAACAGTGATAGACTTTATTTGCTTAGGTTCCAAAATCATTGTAGATAGTGACTACAATGATGAAATTAAAAGAAGTCTGCTCCTTGGAAGAAAAGCTATGACAAACCTAGGCAGCATATTAAAAAACAGAGTCATCACTTTGCTGGCAAAGGTCCGTATAGTCAAAGCTACGGTTTTTCCAGTAGTCATGTAAAGATGTGAGATTTGGACCATAAAGGAGGCTGAGCGCCGAAGAATTGATGCTTTTGAACTGGATAAAACGCTTGAGAGTCCCTTGGACAGCAGGAGATGAAACCTGTCAATCCTAAAGGAAATCAGTCCCGAATATTCATTCGAAAGGCTGATACTGAAGCTGAAGCTCCAATACTTTGCTACCTGATGCAAAGAGCAAACTCACTGGAAAAGGCCCAGGTGCTGGGAAAGACTGAGGGCAAGAGGAGAAAGGGGCGACAGAGGATCAGATGGTTGCATGGCATCACTGTCTCGATAGACATGAGTTTAAGCAAACCCATGGAGACAGTGAAGCACAGGGAGGCCTGACATGTCGCAGTTTATGGGGTCACAAAGATCAGACACAACTTAGCTACTGAACAACAACAACAACATGTACATTATCAGGATTTCAGAAGGAGGAAAGAGAAATGGGCAGAAAATGCAATTGATGCAATAATGGATGAAAATATCCCTTCACTGAGGTATAATCAACAAAATTAGAATATTTTTAAAGTATACAGTGTGATAATTTGAGGTACATACACATTATGAAAGAATTCCCATTACCAACTTAACATACCCATCACTTCATGTATTTGATTTTTTTCTTATTTTTGTGAAAACCCTTAATGCTTCTACTCTCTTAGCAAATTTCTATTATAAAGTATAGTTTTACTCACTATGTCACCATGTTATATATTAGGCCCTCACAATATATTCATCTTAAAACTGAAAGTGTGTATCCTTTTACCAGCCTCTACCTAATTCTCCCACTACTGTTGATAGATCAACTATTTTTTAAATTCCATATATAAATAAAACCATGTGGTATTTTTTTTTCTCTTACTTATTTTATGTAGTTTAATGCCCTCCAGGATCACCTATATTATTAAAAACCACAGAATTTCCTTCTTTTCAAGGCTGAGTTATGTGTGTGTGTGTGTGTGTGTGTGTGTCCCAGGTAATTGCAGAGTGGTGGAGGCCACAAAAAAGGGGAATGCTCCTTTTGGGTCAACACTGTTGGCAGGTCGTGGGTGGGACCCACAGTGACCTCACTGCTGACTCTTGCAGCTAATGCTGCTGCCTGGAGTGAGAGCTACTCCCTGGTTTCCAGAGGGTAGCCACCAGAGGACACAGAATAGGATGTCTAGAATGAAAAATGCAACTTAGGGTGAAGGGCAAGGAGAAGCAGATGCTCTGCAGTGGCCAGAAAATGTTTACATGCCGAGGTGGAGGTGGCTCCTGTTATGTGGGTGTGGGTGTGGGTATGGGTATAATCGCCTCCCTGGTGGCCCAGACAGCAGAAAATCTAGCCACAATTCAGCAGACCTGAAGTTTGATTCCTGGGTTGGGAAGACCCCCTGGAGACGGGAATGGCTACCCACTCTGGTGTTCTTCCCTGGAGAAGTCCAAGGACAGAGGAGAAGCATTTGCTTTATTCATTCATTGGTTCACAGGCACTTAGGTTGTTTCCATGCCTTGGTTACTGTGAATAATTCTGTCATGAACATGGGAGGAGAAATACTTCCTCAGGATCATGATTTCCTTTCCTTTGGATATATATGTATATACACACAGAAGTGAGAATCTTGGATCGTACAGTATTTTAATTTTCTGAGGAATCTGCATACTGCTTCATATAGAAGTCACACTGATTTATTTTCCCACCTACAATTCATGAGTCCCCATTTTTCACATCCTTGCCACCATTTAGCTCTTGTCTTTTTGATAACAGACATCCTAACAGGTGTAAGGTAACATATCACTGTGGTTTTGATCTGCGCTGATCTATGTTATTTCCTTCCTTCTACTAATGAGCTTAGTTTGTTCTTTTTTTTTTTTTTTTTCTAGTTCCTTGAGGTCTAAAGCTAGGTCATTTATTTGAGATCTTTCCTTTTTCTAAATGCAGGCATTTGTCACTACCAACTTCTGTCTTCCAACTGATTCTGCTGCATCTCATAAGTTTGCTATGTTGTGTCTCCAACTTCATTTGTCTCAAGATTTCTTTTTTTTGGATCCATTTGTTGTTAAGGAGCATGCTGCTTAATCTCTACATATTTGTGAATTTTCACTTTTTTCCTCTTGCAGTTGGCTTCCAGTTTTATACTGCTGTGCTTGAAAAAGATGCTTGATATGGTTTCAATCTTTTACAATTTATTAAGACTTGTTTTGTGGCCTAATGTTTAATCTGTCCCAGAAAATGTTCAATGGGCATTGTGAAGAATGCGTATTCTGTTATTGTTAGAATGACTGTTCTGTGTATGCTTGTTATATCTATCATGTAGCCTAAGTCCACTCTTTCCTTATTGATTTTCTCTCTGGATAATCAACCATTATTGAAAGTGGGGTATGAAGTCCCCTAGTACTGTACTGCGGTCTATATCTCTCTTCAGATCTGTTAATATTTGCTTTATACAATCATGTACTCTGACATTGGGTGTATAAATATTTATAATCATTATATAATCTTGATGAATTGACCTATTTATTATCATACAACGGCCTTCTTTGTCTCTTGTTATCTTCTTGGCTTAAAGTCTATTTTCTTTGATATAAACATAGCTACCTCTGCTTTCTTTGGCTTGTCTGCATGAACCCTCTATTCAATAAATCACCTATCCCCTTTTCACTAAGATAATTTTCTAAAGATTTATCTTGTTCTTTTGTTTGGAACATATTCCTATATTTCTTCCTGTCCCTTGCCTTTCCAAGTTGGTTTCTGAACATTAGGTAAGACAGCCACCTCTCCTAACCTTGACACACTGCTCCCTTGTAGGACATGAAGTCTATCAGTCAGTCCAGTTCAAGCTCTGGGTTTTCTCTCAATCCTTTGTGATTGTCCAAGCTGCAGTCTTTGTTCTCAGTGGCTCCCAGTATTTGAGGGTGTGCCAAGACCTCTCAGTACACCAAAGGGAATGCTTGCAGTCGGCCCCTAGCAGGGTATCTAGCAGGGTAATTAGAAGGCAAATCCTCAAGTATCAGCTGGAAAAGTATGCAGTTAAGCCTCCACCCAGGAAAAACTGGGAGCTGGGCAATTTTGCCTCTTTCTTCTGTGTTGAATATGGGTGTATAATCATGGTACAGGGGTGAGGTACTCTTGTTCCCATTTAAAAACTGCTTCTTTTTTAATTAAATTTATTTATTTTTAATTGAAGGATGATTGCTTTACAGTATTGTGTTCGTTTCTGCCAAACATCAACATGCTAACAACTGGTTCTTTAGAAGACACAGACACATGAAAAGATATCCTGTGCTCATGGATTCTAAGAAAGTGAAGTCGCTCAGTTGTGCCCGACTCTTTGTGACCCCATGGACAGTAGCCTGCACCAAGCTCCTCCGTCCATGGGATTTTCCAGGCAAGAGTACTGGAGTGGGTTGCCAGTTCCTTCTCCAGGGAATCTTCCCGACCCAGGGATCGAACCCAGGTCTCCCTCACTGTAGACAGATGCTTTACCGTCTGAGCCACCAGGGAAGTCCCCATTAATTCTAAGAATGAATGTTTAAAAGTGACCATTCTATCCAAAGCAATCTACTGATTAAATGTAATCTTGATCAAAAATCCAATGACACTTTTTACAGAAATAGAAAAGTTCTAAAATTGGTGCAAAATCACAAAACACTTCAAACAGCCTAAGCAATCTTGAGAAAGAACAAAGCTGGTGACACACTTCCTCATTTCATACTGTGCTGCACTAAGTCTCTTCAGCCGTATCCAACTCTTTGCGACGCTATGGACTGTAGCCTGCCAGGCTCCTCTGACCATGGGATTCTCCTGGCAAGAACACTGGAGTGGGTTGCCCTGCCCTCTCTCAGGGGACCTTTCTGATGCAGAGATCAAACCTATGTCTCTTATATCTCCTGTCACCTGAGAAGTCCAAGTTCCTTGACTTTGTTTCTAGCAAGGATTTTTTTAGATATAATATCAAAATACAGGAAACCAAAATAAAAAAGTGGACTACAAGAATCTAAAAACTTCTGCACAGCAAAGGAAACGAACACATAAAAGGGCAACCTATGCAATGAGAGAGTATATTTGCAAATCACATATCCAAAAGAGTTAACATCCAAAATATAAATGATATTTACATTACTCAATAACCAAAAAAAAAATAGTAATTACAAAATAGGATGAAGATGTGATAGATTTTTTTTCAAGGAAGACATACCATTGGTAACAGATATGTGAAAGAGTGCTCCAGTCACTAGGAACATGCAAATTAGAACTAAAATGATGTATTGTCTCTCACCTGATAGGGTGTCTCTCATCAAAAAGACAAGAGATTCCAAGTATTGCTGAGGATATAGACAAAAGGGTACCCTTGTGCATTGTGGGTAGGAATATAATTGGTGCAGTCAATGCAGAGAATAGTATGGAAGTTTCTAAAAAATTAAAAATAGCACTAGCATGTGACCCAGAACTTACATTACTTGATATACATCCAAAAACTGAGAAGAAGATCTCAAAGAAACATCTGCATCCCCATGTTCATGGCATCATTATTCACAATAGACAAAATACGGAAACTGAAGTGCCCACCAAAGAATGAATGGCTAAAGGTGAAATGCACCTATAATACATACACACAGGGAATTTTAGTCAGTGATGAGACAGATAATACTGCTATGTTCAACAACATAGAAATCCTTTGATTTGTATACATGCATTAAATCATCACAATATACACCTTAAATATCTTATAATTTTACATGTTGATTACACCTCAATAAGGCTGAAACTTTAAAAAATTTAAATAAAAGCTATGAATTTACATACAAAAGAGAAAGAGACTCACAGACACAAAATCAACCTTATGATTACCAAAGCGGAGAGTAGGGAGGAGCGATAATTAAAGGGTTTGAAATTAACATATACACACTAATTATATATATACATATATTTATATATATAAATATTTCAGACTCTTGTTGACTATGATGGCTACTCCATTTCTTCTAAGGGATTCTTGCCCACAGTAGTAGATATAATGGTCATCTGAGTTAAATTCCCCCATTCCAGTCCATTTTAGTTCACTGATTACTAAAATGTTGATGTTCACTCTTGCCATCTCCTATTTGACCACTTCCAATTTGCCTTGATTCATGGACCTAACATTCCAGGTTCCTATGCAATATTGATCTTTACAGCATCAAACCTTGCTTCTATCACCAGTCACATCCACAACTGAGTGTTATTTTTGCTTTAGCTCCATGTCTTCATTATTTCTGAAGTTATTTCTCCACTGAACTCCAGTAGCAAACTGGACACTACCGACCTGGGGAGTTCATCTTTCAGTGTCATATCTTTTTGCCTTTTCATACTGTTCATGGGGTTCTCCTAGAGCCAGACATCCTGGAATGTGAAGTCAAGTGGGCCTTATAAAGCATCACTATGAACAAAGCTAGTGAAGGTGATGGAATTCCAGTTGAGCTATTTCAAATCCTGAAAGATGATGCTGTGGAAGTGCTGCACTCAATATGCCAGCAAATTTGGAAAATTCAGCAGTGGCCACAGGACTGGAAAAGGTCCATTTTCATTCCAATCCCAAAGAAAGGTAATGCCAAAAAATGCTCAAACTACTGCACAATTGCATTCATCTCACACGCTAGTAAAGTAATGCTCAAAATGCTCCAAGCCAGGCTTCAGCAATACATGAACTGTGAACTCCCTGACGTTCAATCTGGTTTTAGAAAAGACAGAGGAGCCAGAGATCAAATTGCCAACATCTGCTGGATCATGGAAAAAGCAAGAGAATTCCATAAAAACATCTATTTCTGCTTTATTGACTATGCCAAAGCCTTTGACTGTGTGGATCACAATCAACTGTGGAAAATTCTGAAAGAGATGGGGATACCAGGCCACCTAACCTCCCTCTTGAGAAATCTGTATGCAGGCCAGGAAGCAACAGTTAGAACTGGACATGGAACAATAGACTGGTTCCAAGTAGGAAAAGGAGTACATCAAGGCTGTGTACTGTGACTTATTTAACTTCTATGCAGAGTACATCATGAGAAACGCTGGGCTGGATGAAGCAGAAGCTGGAATCAAAACTGCCATGAGAAATATCAGTAACCTCAGATATGCAGATGACACCACCCTTATGGCAGAAAGTGAGGAAGAACTCAAAACCTCTTGATGAAAGTGAAAGAGGAGAGTGAAAAAGTTGGCTTAAAGCTCAACATTCAGAAAACGAAGATCATGGCATCTGGTCCCATCATTTCATGGGAAATAGGTGGGGAAACAGTGGAAACAGTGGATGACTTTATTCTGGGACTCCAAAATCACTGTAGATGGTGATTGCAGCCAGGAAATTAAAAGACACTTATTCCTTGGAAGGAAAGTTATGACCAAGCTAGACAGCATATTAAAAAGCAGAGACATTACTTTGCCAACAAAGGTCCGTCTCGTCAAGACCATGGTTTTTCCAGTAAACATATATAGGTGTGAGAGTTGGATTATAAAGGAAGTTGAGCAATGAAGAATTGATGCTTTTGAACTGTTGTGTTGGAGAAGACTCTTGAGAGTCCCTTGGACTGCAAGGAGATCCAACCAGTCCATCCTAAAGGAGATCAGTCCTGGGTGTTCATTGGAGGAACTGATGTTGATGCTGAAGCTTTAATACTTAGGCCACCTGATGGGAAGAACTGACTCATTTGAAAAGACCCTGATGCTGGGAAAGACTGAAAGCAGGAGGAGAAGGTGACGACAGAGAATGAGATGGTTGGATGGCATCACTGACTCAAAGGAGATGAGTTTGAGTGAACTCCAGGAGTTGGTGATGGGCAGGGAGGTCTGGAATGCTGTGGTCCATGGGGTCACGAAGAGGCAGACACAACTGAGTGAACTGATATATAAACAAAAAACAATCAAGGGCTTAATGTGTAACACAAAGAACTATATTGAATTCTGTAATAACTTTAAATGGAAAAGCATCTGAAAAAGAATACACACACAGACAAATCACTTTGCTGTATACCTGAAACGGACACAATATTGTAACTGTACTTCATCTTAAAGCAAAAGAACAAAACAACTCTGCTGTAGTTCTGTTGGAGTTGTGAATGCAAACTCTACTGGGTGTCAGAGCCCGGCGATCTGATGGTCACACCCCTCAGGTGGTTGTCATGAAAACTGGGACCCAGGCTCTTCAAATGAGCTGTTTCCAGAAAGATGTTGGTGATCTAGTTTTATTGTTAGAGTGCACTGGAGGAAGGAAGCAGTGGAAGTACCCACTGGCTCCTCCTGACATCATGGAGAATCACAGCTTGCTCCTAGACACAGGCAGATTAGACTTGAGAAAGGAAGCATCATGAGAAGCATGTAATAAAGTCCCTTCAAAGTAAAAACGGAGAGCATGGGCATTTTTGCCTGCTCCTCCTGTGTTGAGCCCCGGGGTGACAGTTTGGTCAGTTCTTGAGCGCCTGTTAAGAACGGCTTCTTTGTTTTCTATAGCCCAGATAGTCTTGTGGACATAAAGCCCTTTGACTTTCAGAACCGTCCCTCACATGGAAGCCTTAAAAGTTGGTCCATTGAGGTGTGCTTCAAACCATTCACTCCTCAGAGAGAAGCTAGGGGTTAGGGGTTCCCACCTAAGTATATGGCTCTGTGCCAGGAGTGGGGTTTCTGGGGAGAGGATGTCTCAGCCTTTTCTCCCCACTTTGATGTGGGTATTTTCTCATTCACCTGAAGTGGAGGAGTCGCTCAGCTAGCTTCCGGGTTCCTCTCCGCTCTGTATATGTAGCTGTGCAAGTGGTGCCGCCGTGAGCTGCTCCTGCAAGATGTTCGGGAGCCAATGTTGCCATCTTGGTCCCTCTCAAAATGAGGATAATAACAGCGCCATAGAGTGAACTCCGGGAGATGGTGATAGACAGGGAGGCCTGGCGTGCTGCGATTCATGGGGGCGCAAAGAGTCGGACACGACTGAGCGACTGAACTGAACTGAACTAATAGAATGATTTAGAGAATCAAAGAATTCGGCACATGGAAAGCACACAGGTCACTGCCTGGTAGAGTTCCACATGCACTTATGCACATGTATGCCTGTGCAAGTTTCCCCCCACATCCACACATGCATTCACACATGCATACATATCCACACATTCACACACTTTCACACACACACACATGCTCACACTCACATGCACACACATTCACACACACACACACAGAAACTATCCATTTTATGATTATTATCTCTCCTCCTCACTGGAGGTTAAGGTTTAAGTAAACAGCTTTCCTGTTATTTAACTTACTTTAAATGAATAACAATGTAGAATCTGCATGATTCACTTATGGGCAGCAAGCACACTGCTGGTATGACAAAAGATACTTTTTAAAATCACATAGAATTCCCCCTCTACTTCAAGGATGGTAAATGGTGTTGTAAAGAGGTCTGACAGAACAAGTGATAATATGAATTACTGAAGAAACAGCTCAACGAAATTTTTTAAAGCATCCACACTGTGTGAAGTCCTGAGCTACACACATGGTTAAGCATTACAGGAAATGCAGCAAAACGTGATTTAAGGCACAAAATAGAAAGCCTATGACAGAGAAGTTGGAGTATTGAAATTGAAGTTTACATGGGAAATTAGCAGTCTAGCCATTCACTTGACTGTCTCCATGATAGATGTGGATTAAGCTGTAATTGATTTAGCAGTGGTCATCCACAGAGTGAATTGCAAGACAATTCCTGAAAATGGTCATATTTTATATTGTATGGTCCCACTTGATTAACTGGGCCAATGACTTAAAAGAAGACAAAGCATATCTATTCTGCAATGACTGGTTTTGTGTTACTAAGAAACCAGATAGGTGGATTTAAATAATTCTATAATCCTAGAACAACATCCTCGTCATTCTCCCTAACACTCTAGAGCTATTTGTTTGTCTTTTCCTAGATTTACAGGTCAAATTGTATGTATATTGCATTTGTACATGGCTTACAAACATAAAACACTCATGTATACTTATGGCTGATTCATGTTAATGCATGGCAGTAAACAACACAATATTGTAAAACAATGATCCTTTAGTTAAAAAATTTTAAAAACAGAAAACATTCAAAGATTTTTCAATTGCACTGATATGGAGTTGTAATAAATAATCCTATTAAATGCAACTTTTGAAAGAGAATACCTAAGTCTTCATTTAATAGCTGAATATTTAAAAGCAAATGTGGGATTCTTTCATAGCTCTGTTAGCAAATAATCTGCCTGCGATGCAGGAGATCCAGTTTTGATTCCTGGGTCGGGAAGACTCCCTCTGGAGAAGAAAATAGCAACCCACTACAGTATTCTTGCCTGGGAAATCCCATGGATAATTTCAAGCTTATTAGCTTGATAATTTATAGATACTTTAGCTTTAAGCT
This sequence comes from Redunca redunca, assembly GCA_006410935.1. NCBI lineage: Eukaryota > Metazoa > Chordata > Mammalia > Artiodactyla > Bovidae > Redunca > Redunca redunca. The sequence continues at coordinate 385,594 of SJYQ01000473.1, forward strand.
ATTTAAATGGTTAAATATGGTTTACATTACTTAAGTTTAGGAAAGACGGCCATAAGATGAAATGCAGGGATTTCTGACAAGGGATAGAGGTGGAAAAGCTTTATATTGTATCCTTTATGTGATTTGAACTTAAATTTCTATTAAACTGAAGCTTACATTTCTATGACTTCTAGAGTGGCAGGTAACCTGGAAGGAAGAGCCTGTATTAAAATCTGTAACAGTAATTCTGCCTATCTGCACTATGCGTTGACAGTGTGTATACATACAGATTGTTTCAGGTGAATTTAACAAAGCACTTTGTTGAAAAGACAAATGCTGTACAATCATGAAAATTTTAACAAGATTCATTATCTTTATCTTCACTACTATGAAATCAGCCATCTGTATGATATTTGAAGTTAGTTTGAGAGATTTAGGATGTATCTTTTCAATGAAACTTCTCAGTCTCAGTGAGATAAATATTTACCAAGAGATAAATATAAATATGAACATATTAAGTACATGCACAAAATAGAGAAGCTCATTCTAAGCCTTAAGTAATTTTTTTTTCCTTAAACTGAACTCATTTCTTTGTGATGGCTTTCTATGAATTTTTTTGCATCCAGTTTGATGGAGGGAAAAATCATATATGTGACCTGTACAGCTATGCCTATGAAGGCAAATTCATTTCTCCCTATAGTGAGTAATTTCTTCTCAGAGTGTAACTATTTTTAAATGTCAGGTTCTCAAAACACTCAGCATATAGAAAGATTTCCTGAAAGAGGGGGTGTTTTGGTGTCCTGTTATCTTTTTCTAATCTTTCTTAACAATTTTTATAATCTTGCCATTCTTCTTATGTATACCAATATCGGTATACACTGCATTATTGGGATTCAGCCTTGTAGTTCCTCTTAGAGTAATATGAGGAGAAACACAACAGTATTTTTCATTGCAGATTTACTAAATAGTTATAAATATACCCAGGCCACTGTGTAAAACTAAAATTTCTTGGCCAATATGAAAAATTAAATTTGCGAATGGGCTTCACTACATGTCAGCCTACAAATAAATTGCATAATTAAAACAGACAATGACTAAATATATTTTTAAAAATCAGTCACTTTTCCTCAGTTGGCATGACCTGAATTCCAGGCACTGTATTTGTCCTGGATGATTTATCTAAAAATGGTTTTTGAGGTTGAATAGTTCCATGAAGTACTGGCTCATAAGTACTTCTATATCAATGGGAATTGACGTCAAATGCTTACAGGAAAGCTTACACCTATTATGATAATCCTGGGAAGCTGTGATGTCATGATACTTTATACAAAAAAAATTATGACATTATTTTAAAAGCTACAGAAACAAACACCTATAGTGAGCAAATTTTTAATTGGAAAGATTTATTCAAAAATACATTTTTAAAAAGCTTGACAGCTTTTTAAAAAAGCTNAATTTTTAATTGGAAAGATTTATTCAAAAATACACTTTTAAAAAGCTTGACAGCTTTTTAAAAAAGCTTTATGTTAACTCTGTTTTCTTTTCATCCACCAAAATATATTCATGTTCAATAAGAAATCATTTTCTTCTAGGCACTAATCTAAAAGTTATGTAATATGCAATGGTACCTCATTTAAGAATCAAAGCCATCTCAAAAGGCAGATACTGTTGTGATTTCCAGTTTTCAGATGAAGAAACAAAGCACTGAGTATTTAGGTAATTTATCCAAGGACCAAATTCAGTGATGAATGGTGAAGGGCCTAGAACTTTATAATGTGGCTCCAGATGTCATATTCTTAACAGCTCTGCATTATCACTTCTCTACTTATAACAGGGAAGTATCATTTAAGATATGAAATTAGAATACTTAAGGTAATACAACAGATAACTGATTAATCTATGTTTAATCAGTACAGGATGTAACTAATATTTGAAATGTCAATAATTTATATTAACATTAAATTACTTGGAAGCAGATTTCTTGACAATTTAAAATCGTAATTAAGCTACGTTTCTCATCTTATAATTTATTTCAGGCACATGCATATTTATTGTAACTGATAATTTGTATCTGATATACATCATACCAAATTAAAGATTAACAGAACCATTAATTTATGTTTTAATAATCTTGTTAACTTTAAATGCATGCATGCAGTGGGACAGGCTACAATAGTACAGTTACTCTGTGGGCTCACCCTCATTACACAATAAACTCAGTGAGGAAAAGACACTCATTTGCCTTTGTGGTTTTAGTTCTTTGAAAAAAAACCTGAAACTAGAAACATGCCATAATTATCACAGTATCAATAAATGTGTCTGTGTGAGGATCTGTCCAAATGCTGAAAACACTTTAAGCAGTTGATTTTACATTATGTAAATGTTATAGCCAGGTGTTGAAAAAGAAGTATGTGTTCCTTTTGAGGACTTAGGATAATTATTAATTAAATAGTGCATTTATTGTTTATTTGCTTAATATTTGCCAATGTCACTTGTAAGCTCTATGAGAGGGAGGATTCTAATTTTTCTTTTCTTTTTTTACTATTATAGCTTCAACATGTAGCTCAATGTCAGATAGGCACTATAAAGTTTAATGATTTATTAATTACTCACATCTAAATAAAAGTAATAAATTCAAGAAGAGGTGGTAAGTCTTTTTGTTTGTTTTCCTTCAAAAACCACACTGACTTTTCCAAGTCTCAGTCATCTGATAAAGACGTGTATGATTATCTGAGAGTTTCATGAGTGATTTAAAGTACACTGTAAGCACCTGAGTACTAAAAGCCAGAGAAGTTAAGCTGCAGCAATATTGTATTTCATTTAATCTAAGATGGGAGACCAAGGGTGTCGAAGTAAAAGTGAGAGCGCCGGTATTGGTTTAGTCGCCAAGTCGTGTCCGACTCAGTAAGTGATTCAACTGGTGGGCCATTTTTCTGTAATTTATTTTCTGACTTTATTTGTACAACAATATGCTGGAATGTTGTTGCTCAGGTGCTCAGTCATGTCCTGCTCTTTGTGACCCCATGGACTGCAGCATGCCAGGCTTCCCTGTCCATCATCATCTCCCAGAGCTTGCTCAAACTCCTGTCCATTGAGTCGGTGATGTTATTTATATAACAATAGGTTGGAATGTTGTATGACACTAAAATAGTATACGGAAGCCATACAAAAAGAAGAGGTTGGCTATCAGGCTAAGGTCTTTGGACTGTATTCAAAACATATCTGAGTTTTGATTTTTGGACTTATTTTAGTTTCTGTTTACTCCTACTTAGCTCTACTTCCCTGTCTTCTGGTAACAAACTTTGATTTTCCTTTGGATATAATTTTGTTGGATGGTAAATAAAGATACCATGTTCCTAATGTCAAGGGAACTAACTTAAGCCAGTAGCACTCTCTCACTAGAAATTTAAGTTTCCCAAACTATATGAAGATGTTGCAGTTGATAAACTTCCATAGAAACATCCTCACATGTCTAGATCCAGTCCACCTGTTTTCTAAACTTTCATAAGCCTGGTCCTATTGTGGTTTATTTAATTTATGAATCATTTTCTATTGGTGGAATGATACTATCTTGCGTCAAGTGGCCAGGATCTGTTTCACTTGTCTGCAACAGGAACTTCAGCAGTTGATCAAGCAATGTTGAAACACTCAGCATGTGCTTCAGAAGAATGAGTTGATTGGGAGAACAGTTAGGATGATTCACTTGGTGATAATGAGTGGAATGGACTAGAATAAAAAGAGACAAGCACCAGGAGAATAATACAGGAAACTGTTGAAAACTTCACATGAGAAGCCAGAACTGTCTTAATGAAGCTAAAATGAAAAATATTTAGTGTTATATAGATTCAGGGAAGCCTGGTATGCTGGAGTCCATGGGGACACAAAGAATCAGACATGACTGAACAACTGAACAAATTTCAGCCACAAAATTGATCATTTCCCCTCCTAGGTACAAAAGTGAAAGTAAAGCCGCTCAGTCGTGTCTGAATCTTTGTGACCCTGTAGACGGTAGCCTATCACATTCCTCCGTCCATGTGATTTTCCAGGCAGGAGTACTGGAATGGATTGCCATTTCCTTCTCCAGAGGATCATCCCGATTCAGGGATCAAACCCGGGTCTCCCACATTGTAGGCAGACGCTTCACCTAGATACGAAAGTAGAAATAAATAGATGCCAATGTCAAAGCTGAGTATTTTAGTGGAAACCTATTATCTGGGGCTTCCCCCAGTGGTTCAGCAGTCAAGAATCCACCTGACAACGAGAGGAGCAGTAGGAGACATGGGTTTGATCCCTGGATCAAGAAGATCCTCTGGAAGAAGAAATGGCAACCCACTCCAGTATTCTTGCCTGGAGAATCCCCTGGAGAGAGAAGCCTGGTGGGTTACAGATCATGGGGTTGCACAGGGTTGAGCGTGACAGAACACTGCCTTGTCCACTTCCTCACCATTCTCACTCTCATGATCCCAGTGGTGGCTTCAGGCTTATTTCTTTTGTAGAGTGCTAAGTGTCCTGTACACGTGATGGCCCCACACTTCTCTACGTCTTCCCTACCTTCAAACCCTCTCTCACATTGCCTCGTTCCAGGATCTCTTCTCTGTTCCCTTTAAGTTGTCCCTTCTTGTTTTGAACTACTTTCAACAGTCAGTACTCTCATTTCCTTAATAATACACGATTTCAGGTGTTATGGTTTTCCTGGAGACTTCCACTTGACACACTCCTCTTACTCAGAGCAAATGACCTTGTCTCCACTTCACCAAGAAAGCTGATGCTGTCACGCGTTCTGCTCAGCTTCAGCCAGACTTACCCATAATGTTCCAATATATGGATCAGTGAGTCTTCACCCCACCATGCAGTCACTCACATTCACACTCTTACTCAAGATGTCATCTCTGTTCTTTCAAGATTGGCCCTCCTGGGGCCCTTTTTTGTTTTGTTTGATTCAAGCAACTCTTTCATATTGATTTCAGGGTTCCGCTTCTCTAGAATACATGAAACTTATCCTCTCATGTGTAGCACCTGTGCACTCAGCAATTTTTGTACTTTTTACCTTATATATATAGAATACCTATTAGTTTCCCTGTTACTCCAACTAAAATATGTAACTTAAAGTTAGGCATCATATTGATCATAATATTCATTATTTTTGCATATGAAAATTAAGCCCTACATGCTAGATATGGTGCTATGCATTATAAACACTGAGATGAATGATACACCACTTTCCTAACATAAAGAGCCCACCAAGCAATTCAAAGATTACAGATGAAGGTGAATAGCATTAGTAAAAGTATGAGAAGGAGAGTAAAGAAGGGTATGAGGTAGATCAAATCAAATCAGATAAAAATGGGAAGAAAGTGACATGAAAATTTTCATTAGGTGCTTGATATTTGAGGAGAATTTGTAAGGATGAAGTGCTAAATGGAAAGAAAAAAAGATAGTCTCTTGACTCAAAATGTTACCCTTGATATATAAAGAGCTTAGAACTTGTCATTCCCATCCTCACATCAAGACATATCTGAAAAATGGAAATCAATGATTTTTCCTATAATTATTAGAGATCTGAGGTCACAAGGCAAAATATCACCCAAAACTAGAGAGACCAGCAAATATAGAGAATCACAGTGGTAACCAGCTTAGCAATGGCAGAAGCCGTATATTTTGAGGCTTTGTTGAGTATACAATCATGCATAGCTAAGACCACTGTGTATTCTTGGCAGATGGAACCTTTTTTCATTATGTAAGGGCTCTCTTAGTATCTAGTAATTCTCTATGTTCTGAGGTCTACTTTATTTGATATTAATATAAGTATTCCTGTAATTTTCTACTAATATCTACAAAGTATATTATTTCTTTTTTTTTTTACTTTTAACCTATGTATGTTATGTTTAAAATAAAATTGCATTAGTTGGATCGGGTTTATTTTAATCTGTCTTTTAACTGTTGTATTTTGACTACTTATATTTTAGTAATTATTCACATCTTAGATCTTAAGTATGTGATGATAATTTATGTTTTGTATTTTGTTGGTTTACTCTTTTTCTCTTTTCTTACATTTCTATAGTGAAGTGAAGTCGCTCAGTTCATGTCCGGCGCTTTGCGACCCCATGGACTGCAGCCTGCCAGGCTCCTCCCTCCATGGGATTTCCAAGGCAAGAGTGCTGGAGTGGATTGCCATTTCCTTCTCCAGGGAATCTTCCTGAGCCAGGAATTGAACCCAGGTCTCCCGCATTGCAGGCAGATGCTTTACCATCTGAGATTCCTATAGGTGACTTTAAAAGTTTGTTTTTTAAAGACTTCATCTAGATTTATTCATACTACTTTTGAATATTGATACATTGCATTGTATGTTTTTCAGTGGGTGTTCTAGGTATTATAATATAGTGTTTCAAGGCAACTTTAAATCTTACTTCCCTTTAGAACGATTTACCTTACTTTTAAAAGTGAAATTTTAAGTTAATGTTCACTAACAATTCTTTTTTAGTTTTCTTTGTCTGAGAATGTCTTTATTTTTTTCTCATTCTTGATGTTTATTTTCATCAAGAACTTGCAGTTGACATTTTTCTTTCAAAACTTGAAAAAGGTCATGTCCTTCCTTCTGCCTTCTATAAATTTCAGATAAGAGATCTACTGTCATTAAAATTGGTGGGTCCTCTACAATTAATGGCTTGCTTCTCTGTGGTCACTTTTGACAATTTTTTCTGTTTTTTAGTTTTTAGTTTTCATAAGTCTAGTGATAATGTGTCTTGGATCCCTTGAGTTTATCCTTTAAAATATTTAATTCAGCTTTAGCTTTTAGGTTTACAGCTTTAACCAAATTTGTGAAGTTTTCTGCCGTCATTTCTTTGCATACTGTTCTAGTCCCACTTCTGTCTTCTCTGCTTCTGAGACTGTATGAGAGGAATGTTAACTTGTACTGCGAATTTTAAAACTTTACTTTCTGGCTGCTTCAATATCCCCACAAAGAGGCTGTGATAAGCACCAGTGTGATAAGGCTTGCTATTGCTACAAATCACCCCATTCACTTTCCTATGACTTAGACCTCAGTTCAGTCAGTCGCTCAGTTGTGTCCAACTCTTTGCGACCCCATAAATTGCAGCACGCTAGGCCTCCCTGTCCATCACCAACTCCTGGAGTTCACTCAGATTCACGTCCATCGAATCAGTGATGCCATCCAGCCATCTCATCCATGGTTGTCCCCTTCTCCTCCTGCCCCCAATCCCTCCCAACATCAAAGTCTTTTCCAATGAGTCAACTCTTCGCATCAGGTGGCCAAAGTACTGCAGTTTCAGCTTTAGCATCATTCTTTCCAAAGAAATCCCAGGGTTGATCTCCTTCAGAATAGACTGGTTGGATCTCCTTGCAGTCCAAGGGACTCTCAAGAGTCTTCTCCAACACCACAGTTCAAAAGCATCATTTCTTCAGTTCTCAGCCTTCTTCACATTCCAACTCTCACATCCATACATGACTACTGGAAAAACCATAGCCTTGACTAGATGGACCTTAGCTGGCAAAGTAATGTCTCTGCTTTTGAATATGCTATCTAGCTTGGTCATAACTTTTCTTCCAAGAAGTAAGCGTCTTTTAATTTCATGGCTGCAGTCACCATCTGCAGTGATTTTGGTGCCCNCCTGATTTTATGCAGATGGGGAGGATGGTGGTCTCATCCACAATGAGTGGAACCTAGGCTCTTTTATTCTCTCTCCTGTATTGCTATTACAAACACATCACTCATAGTACTGTATCTAGATGAGTTGACAAGAGCAAGTAATGGAGTTGCTTGGAATTTTGTGATATATAATTAAGTAAAATTTTATTGCAGAAGTCCTTTCAACTTGGCAACAAAAATCTATTTAAAATTAGATTTATAAATAAAAGTTAATGAAAATAGGTATGCTAAAATATAGAATAAGTCTTTCAAATATTCACTGAGCAAATATTGTTTGTCAAGCACTAGTAATTCATAAATGAACATAATTATGGCAACATAAAGATTTATCATATACATAAGAAATGCTAACTATATAAATACCTAGTTATCCTAGCAATATGCTAATTATAATCAAGCTTTCCTTAGAATTTTATTGAAACCACTAGCATCTCAAAATAATATGTTCTTTTCTCTGCCAGATTATAAAAATCTCTTTGATCACATATTTCTTTGTCTGTTACTGAATTTCTCTGTTCTTTCAAAGCAAACCTTTTTTTCAGTAGAAATATACACAGCCTGGATTAGTATCTTCATTGTTTCAACACACTCTTCTCTGTATTCTGTGTCCTATGTGTCACGTAAACTCCTCTTAACAATGCCAGCAGGGCCTCCCTGCTCCGCTGAGTGGGGATCATTGGTAAAGAATCCCCCTGCCAGTGCAGAAGAGGGGGGTTTGATCCCTGGGTGGGGAAGATCCCCTGGAGAAGGAAATAACAACTCACTCCAGAATTCTTGCCTGGGAAATCCCATGGGCAGTCTGGCAGGCTATAGTCCATGGGGTTTAAAAAGAGTAGGACACAACTTAGTGACTCAACAACAATGATGTCAGCAAAGACTTCCTTTCTGTCAAAACCAGCTCATATTTTTGGCTTTATCTGAATTACTAGCAGTTTCCCAAATGCACACCATACTTCCAGATTATCATGCATTTTATTAATCATACAGAAAAACTTTGTAATGCACATGACTTGTTATACCACATCCACGGTAAAATCTCCCAATGCTTTTTTAATCGAAGTATAGTTGCTTGGCCTCACCGACGTGATGGACATGAGTTTGAGTAGGTTCCAGGAGTTGGTGATGGACAGGGAAACCTGGCATGCTGCAGTCCATGGGGTCGCAAAGAGCTGGACATGACTGAGCGACTGACTGAACTGATAGTTGCTACACAATACTAATGGAAATTACAGGTGTACAATATTGTGATTAACAATTTTTAAAGGTTTTAGGTAAAGCGTCTGCCTACAATGCAGGAGACCTGGGTTCAATCCCTGGGTCAGGAAGATATCCTGGAGAAGGAAATGGCAACCCACTCCAGTATTCTTGCCTGGAAAATCCCATGGATGGAGGAGCCTGGTAGGCTACAGTCCATGGGGTCACAAAGAGTCGGATACAACTGAGGGACTTCACTTTTACTCGATTAATAGTTATTATAAAATATTGGCTGTCTTCCTTGTGTTATACAACATATCCATACAGCTTATTGTACCTCTTAACCCCATACCCCTATATTTCCCGTAACCTTTCCTCTCCCCACTGGCAACAACTGATTTGTTCTCTGTATTTCTGAATCAGTTTCTCTTTGTTACATTCACTAATTTGTCAAATTTACCGATGCTGTTCATATACATTAAGGGACATTCAAGAATTAGGAAACAAGCTAAGTTTTTGAAACATGATTGCTTACTGTAAATAATTGGTTACTCAGATATCAAAAGGCTAAAGGAAAAATGGGATATAAAAGAAGTAGTTGCAGTCCCCAAGGCAAGAAAAAAATAAAAAGATTCAAAAGTATCATCAGAACTGGGAGTTGAACAAAACTACTTAATGATGGGCAAATTTAATTCAGATAACCATTATACTGTGGACAAGAATTCCTTAGAAGAAATGGAGTAGCCCTCATAGCCAATGAAATAGTCTGAAATGCAGTACTTGGGCACAATCTTAAAAACAACAGAATGATATCAGTTTCCAAGACAAATCATTCAATATCACAGTAATCCAAGTCTATGCCCCTATCACTAATGCTGAAAAAGCTGAAGTTGAACCATTGTATGATGACCTACAAGACCTTCTGGAACTAACACCAAAAAAATGATATCCTTTTCATCAAAGGAGACTGGAATGCAAAAGAAGGAAGTCAAGAAACACCTGGACTAACAGGCAAGTTTGGCCTTGGAATACAAAATGAAGTATGGCAAAATCTAACAGAGTTTTGCCAAGAGAACACACTGCTCAGAGCAAACACCCTCTTCCAACAACACAAGAGATAACTCTACACATGGACATCGTCAGATGGGCAATACCGAAATCAGATTGATTATATTCTTTGCAACCAAAGAGGGAGAAGCTCTGTACAGTCAGCAAAAACAAGACTGGGAGCTGACTGTGGCTCAGATCACGAACTCCTTATTGCTAAATTCAAACATAAACTGACAAAAATAGGGAAAACCACTAGGCCATTCAAGTATGACCTAAATCAAATCCCTTACTATTATACAGTAAAAATGAGAAATAGAGTCAAGGGATTAGATCTGACAGACAGAGTGCCTAAACAACTATGGACAGAGTTTCATAACATTGTACAGGAGGTGGTGATCAAAACCATCCCCAAGAAAAAGGAATGCAAAAAGGCAAAATGGTTGTCTGAAGAGGCTTACAAGTAGCTGAGAAAAGAAGAGAAGCAAAGGCAAGGAGAAAAGGAAAGATATACCCATCTGCATGCAGAGTTCCAAAGAAAAGCAAAGAGAGATAAGAAAATCTTCCTAAGTGATCAATACAAAGAAATAGAGGAAAACAATAGCAATAGTACTGGAGTGGATTGCCATTTCCTTCTCCAGGGCATCTTCCCAACCCAGGGATCGAACCCAGGTCTCCCACATTGTAGACAGACGCTTTACCATCTAAGCCACCAGGGAAGTCCCTAGTAGAATGGTAAAGGCTAGAGATATGTTCACAAAAATTAGAGATACCAAGGGAACATTTCATCCAAAGATGGGCACAATAAAGGGAAGAAAAGGTATAGACCTAACAGAAGCAGAAACTATTAAGAAATGGTGGCAATAATTCATGGATGAACTATACAAAATAGGTCTTAATGACCCAGATAACCATGATGGTGTGATCACTCACCTAGAGTCAGATCCTGGAATGTGAAGTTAAGTGGGCCTTAGGAAGCATCACTACGAACAAAGCTAGTGGAGGTGATGGAATCCCAGTTGAGCTATTTCAAATCCTAAAAGATGTATGCCCTTATAGTGCTGTATTCAATATGTCAGCAAATTTGGAAAACTCAGCAGTGGCCACAGGACTGAAAAAGGTCACTTTTCATTCCCATCTCAAAGAAAGGCAATACCAAAGAATGTTCAAACAACCACACAATTGGACTCATTTCACAGGCTAGTAAAGTAATGCTCAAAATTCTCCAAGCTAGGCTTCAACAGTATGTGAACCCAGAACTTCCAGATGTTCAAGCTAAATTTAGGAAAGGCAGAGGAACCAGAAATCAAGCAAGAGAATTCCAATTAAAAAAACATCCATTTCTGCTTCATTGACTATGCTAAAGGCTTTGACTGTGTGGATCACTACAAACTATGGAAAATTTTTCAAGAGATGGGAATACCAGACCATCTTACCTACATCCTGGAAGCCTGTATGCAGGTCAAGAATCAATGGTTAGAACAGGGCATGGAACAATGGACTGGTTCCAAATTGTGAAAGGAGTACTTCAAGGCTGTATATTGTCACCCTGCTTATTTAACTTATATGCAGAGTACGTCATGTGAAACGCCAGGCTGCATGAAGCACAAGCTGGAATCAAGATTCCTGGGAGAAATATCAATAACCTTAGATATGCAGATGACACCACCCTTATGGCAGAAAGTGAAGAGGAACTAAAGAGCCTCTTGATGAAGGAGAAAGAGGAGAGTGAAAAAAGCTGGCTTAAAACTCAACATTCAAAAAAACTAAGATCATGGCATCCAGTCCCATCACTTCATGGCAAATAGATGGGGAAATAATGGAAACAGTGATAGACTTTATTTTCTTGGGCTCCAAAATCACTGCAGATGGTGACTGCTGCCATGAAATTAAAAGGTGCTTGCTCTTTGGAAGAAAAGCTATGAGAAACATAAACAGCATATTAAAAAGCAGAGACATTACTGTGCCAACAAAAGTCAGTATAGTCAAATCTATGGTTTTTCCAGTAGTCATGTACAGATATGAGAGTTGGGCCATAAAGAAGGCTGAGTATCTAAGAACCGATGCCTTTGAACTGTCATGTTGGAGAAGACTCTTGAGAGCCCTTTGGACTGCAAGGACATCAAACTAGTCAATCCTAAAGGAAATAAACTCTGAATATTCATTGGAAGGATTGATGCTGAAGCTGAAGCTCCAATACTTTGGCCACCTAATGTGAAGAGCTGATTCATTAAAAAAAAAGACTTTGTTGCTGGGGAGGATTGAAGGCAGGAGGAGAAGGAAGTGACAGAAGACGAGATGGCTGGATGGCATCACTGACCCAATGGACATGAGTTTGAGCAAACTCCAGGAGATGATGAAGGACAGGGAAGCCTGGCATGCTGCAATTCATGGGGTCGCAAAGAGTCATACAGGGGTGAATGAGTGAACAACAACAACAACTATAATGATGACTGAAGGGCTCCCAGGTGGCAGCCCCTGGAAATCCCCTAGCTGGGGATTACAGTGTAAGAAGAAGAGGTGAGGGCATATGGTGGGAACTTTATGGGTAATTCTTGGGCCACCTTGGAAATGCTAAGTGGTTGCTTCTAGAAGTACCAAATAGCACTAGAGCTGCTACAGTTTGCTGATGCTAAAAAGATGCAGATAGAAGTTGTAGGCAGAAAGACAATCCCTGCTGTTCTCCAACCTTCCAATAACACACCATCGCTTCCCAGATAGTAAAGAAATTGCAGAAATGGAGTTTGTTGACTCCCATTCCCAATATCACAGAGAATACAATAAAATGGGTGAAGCTGGCACTGAGAAACAATAACCTCCACAGGATATTTCACTTAGGATATACTTTTACTTCCAGATTAATCATCTGCTTACACATCTCCAGGCTTCGCTGGTGGCTCAGTGGTAAAGAATCTGTCTGCCAATGCAGGAGACGCGGGTTAGATCCCTGGGTTGGGAAGATCCCCTGGAGAAGGACCTGACTTAGCAACTAAACAACAACAAAGCGTCACCGCTTACTCTCTAATAGATTATTCTCTGCCACCTGAATACACTTAAACTTGCCATTACGCACATTACATCATGACAACTTTGTATCCCTGGAGTTGTCTTCCTGTTCTCTCTTTATCACTGGAAATTGTATCTATCAATCCCTTAGTTCCTCTCTTAAATTGACTTGTTTATAAATATTTTCCTTATCCCCAGAGTTAAATTATTCTTCGCACAGTGTTGGCATATAATCTATGGGAACTGTGTGCTGCATGAATCAATTCCAGCTATATTTGTACCTCTCTCAAGGTTACTACATTCTGCCTTTTTATTTAAGTAATTATTGTGCTAATTTTATCACTTCACAAGTTCCTTCAGGGTAGAAATGATGTCTTACTCATAACTTCAGTCCCCATATGTTAAGTACCCATCAATTGATGGAATTTCCAAAAGTGATGTATAAAAAGAGAAGAAAATTTTTCACATACACAGAAACAATAATTTTATGAAGATAAAATTTCAACTAGCTTCAGAACTCATTTTTTTTCAGTTTTTCTACTTTCTGCTTTTCTGCTCATTAATTATAGTTAATATTTAAAAGAACAAACATACCTCACTTTCAATGGTTCCAGAAGCTTCTCTATTCAATTGATGTTTGAAAATTACAAGGCATTGCTTTGTTATTTTCTCTTTCATCAATTATGGCACAGAAGTGAAGAAGTGGGAAAGGTTGTCTCCTTAACAATATTACATCTCAATATATCCTCTCCAGAATCTACCCCCTGACTCTGTAGAAAAAGGATGCCCTGTCAGTAGTAATTGTTCTTTGTGGCATCACAAAAAACGACACCCTTTCTGATTACCCTTTCATTGTTTTGTATCTGCAGATGATCAGTGTCCTCAGGAAAAAGCGAGCATTTAAAGTACCTGTCAGCTCTAGATTCAATAAGCATGCTTTCAGTGTTTCAACCTCATGAATAATTTCAACTTCCGTTTGATCAGCAGAAAAATAATTTCGATGTCTGATGCAGGATGCAGGATGCAGGATGCTTGGGACTGGTGCAGGGAGAGGACCCAGAGAGATGGTGGTGCAGGTATACTATATCTTTGTGTTTCCCCCCAGATTTGATTGA
>SJYQ01000473.1:399751-415537 GCA_006410935.1 Redunca redunca
AAAATTTCATTTTCATTTATTTATTTTCAGTCATTGTTGAGAGATTAAGCTATTGCTTTTTGAATGTGCTGATTGAGGACCCCAAAGTAGAGAATTTATAAACAATAAGAAATCATTAAATGCTAATTTTAAGAATAATCAAGAGTGAATTTTTATATATATTCTACCACAATTTGTTCCTATTTATATCTCCACAATATAATCTGTCTAATATAATAAATTTTATCATGTAAAAATAATATGCAGAAATGGGTATATTTCTGAATGAATACTCACTTAAGCAAATGAAAAATAAAGTCAAACAATTACAATAAGAAATGTCTGTTTCAATCAGCCCCCTTAGCTTGATTAAAATGCCATGTGGTATATTGATCTGTACCTGACATCTGCCCAATTTTTTTAATTCAATGACTTTTATCAGTGACTGAGGCAAACAAAAGAAAACCCATACAACTGTATTTCTTTTCCATCATCATTTTCTCTACAGCCTAATGTTACGTTTGGAGTCTTGTGGTTCTAAAAGCACTTTACTAATGCTGAGACAAGCCTTAAGCTGCTTTGAGTTTTATTGGACAAGAAAGCATTCATGTGTCGTCTTTACTTTGGACATATCAGCTGACAGATCAGTGGTGACTAGGTCCTATCTCATTGCGGGCTTTAATGAGCTTGCAAATAGGATACCAATTTAAAGTGGCTTCGGCAGCCTTATCTGTCTGTGAATTCATGATGTTTTTATAGGAAATCTCCAGAAAGGAAGACAGCCTTTACTGTGAAAATGTGTAAGACAGGTGAGTGTGTCACACTGAGGGTATTTTTTTTCAACCAAGGAGAAAAATAAAATTTCTCTTACATCAACAGCAGGATGAACTCTGTAGGTTTTAAATGAAACACAAAAGAGTCTCAAAGACTCAGTAACACCTCAAATAAGATAGTGTCTATCAAGAAATCTTTTTCTAAAAATATCCTACCATATAATTCCAGACCAAAAAAATCTTTGTGTAAAAATAATATAATAAAGCTATTACATGCATTTTTGACTAAAAGTGTTCACATAAAACAGTCACATAAATGTTTATAGTTAGGTGTGATAATCATGAATAAGAGCAATAATGCCACATGAAACAGAAAATGAGGGAGTCAGTGAATTAGACCAGTGTCCAATATGCTCTTTACAAGACCTCTAAAGTATATTACATGCAAAATATTCTTTCTTTATGTAAGGCTTTAAGCAGCTCATCACACTGTGAATATTTAAGAGGAAAAACTTCTATCTTCCGCTTCCTTTCCTTCCCTGCCCTTCCCTACTCATCCCTTCCTTCCTTCCGCCTCCTTCCCTCTTTACTTTCCTCCTTCCCTTCCTCCTTCACTGTTCCTGAGTGCCTGTCTCTCTCCAAAAAATTTCATGGAACTCATAATTGACAGAAAATGAAGTGTTAGTCATTCATTCGTGTCTGACTCTTTGCAACCCCATGGAGTGTAGCCCACCAGACTTCTCTGTCCATGGGATTCCCAGGTAAGAACCCTGGAGTGGGCTGCCATTCTTTTCTCCCAGGGATCTTCCTGACCCAGGGATTGAACCTGGGTCTCCTGCATTGCAGGAGGATTCTTTACCATCTGAGCTACTAAAAATAGGAGCTTATTAAAAATGTAGGTTCTAATTCAGTAGGGTCTGAGGATTCTTCAATTCTAGAGTAGCACTGAAACATATACATTATTATATGTAAAAACAGATAATTGTGGGATGTTACTGCATAACACAGGGAACTCCACTTGGTGCTCAGTGACAAACTAGAGGGCGGGATGGAGATGGGGGGAGGGAGCCTCCAGAGGGAGGGGACACATGTATCCTTATGGCCGATTCACGTTGCGGTATGGCAGAGACCAACACTGTAAAGCAATTATCCCCCAATTAAAAATAAATTTAAAAAACAAACAAACAAAAAATTACCTGGTGAGACCTAGATAGCTGGTCTCTCAACCATACTTTGAGCAGCAAGACTATAGGATTCATCCTGAGAAATGCTAATCTAGGCAAAAGATAAATGGGCAGCCAGTCAGAAACTGTTGACTATAAAACTGAGAAGAGGGATTTTTCAGAGCCAGAGGTGGAGTGATGAGGAGCATCTCCATGAATTATTAATAAGAGGATTGATAAGAAAACAAAGGTGATATTCTTAGCAAGAATAGAGGTGTCATTATTTTGGATCTGACTTGCTGGGAAGCAAGTTCCATTTTGGTATGGTTGAAGCAACAGCAGGATAGTAAGTGAAGGACCTAAGCAAAAATTAGAAACAGAGTTTTTAGTGGAGAAGTCACACTAATCCCTATACATTTAGCTGAGGTCTAAACAGGAAATGTTTAGTAGAATGAAAAAAAATGGTTGAAAAACAGCTTAGAAAACACACATATTTTGGAGGTGGGGAAGGTAATAAATATCATAGCAGAGACAGAGAAGTAGCTATCAGAGGTAGGAAGGTAACCACACATGGAGTGCTTGAAAAACGAAAGAGAAGAAAGTTTCCATCTGGTGCTTTCTGAAAATACAGAGAACATGAGAGCAAAAAGAGTAAGGACATATACAAAACAATTTTATTTGCTAGTTATCTTTTTAAAAACAACCTGTGGAGTATTCAGTATCAGACACCAAAGTGTAGGTGAAAAAAAGGGACAAGAAAATGAACCTAGCAGGTTTAGAGTGAAAAAAGAGAGAGAGAGAGAAAGCAATGAGGAGAAAAAGAGAGACTGATTGATAGGGTATTAAGCTTGAAGGAAAGATTTGTTTTGCTTTCTCTGCAAAGGGCACGCCTGAGTACACCAGCTGGGAATGGTACAAACGAAAATGAAGGAAACTGATGTAGAACAGTTCCTATAAAAATTGGCTAAATTGGATCAAAATCACAAGTGAAAGTACTCCACCTGAATGAATATGGAAATATTTTAGGAGCAGAATGGAGAGGAGGATGAAGACAAGAAAATCATGGGAAGCTTCTCTGTGTTATAAAAGTGGGGACTTGGGGAATGGCAGACAAGTATCTCTAGAGGGAACTTTCTGTTCCTTTTCTCAGTCCTTAAATGTCCTGCTTAACTTTGACTTGTCTATACAGAACATTCTCCTGCCCCCTAAAGAAAACATGAAAGGAAGGAGAAGAGGAACCGAGAAGGAAAAGATCATGATTTATGGTTGCATGTAAACAAAGGGCAGGCTCATCTGCCTGCTCAGCATCCTTTCCACCCTCTTTTGTGAGCGAATGTAGACTTCCCCTTGGGAAACGCTCCTATCATTCTGTATCATCCTGTTCAAATCATTACTCAGGTGTCCAAGTTTCCAGGCCAATAAAGCTTGCCTTTACAGGAGTGCAGAGTTCCAAAGAACAGCAAGAGAGATAAGAAAGCCTTCCTCAGTGATCAATGCAAAGAAACAGAGGAAAACAACAGAATGGGAAAGACTAGAGATCTCTTCAAGAAAATTGGAGATACCAAGGGAACATTTCATGCAAAGATGGGATCAATAAAGGATAGAAGTGGTATGGACCTAACAGAAGCAGAAGATATTAAGAAGAGGTGGCAAGAATACACAGAAGAACTGTACAAAAAAGATCTTCATGACCCAGATAATCATGATGGTGTGATCACTCACCTACAGCGAGACATCCTGGAATGTGAAGTCAAGTGGGCCTTAGAAAGCATCACTATGAACAAAGCTAGTGGAGGTGATGGAATTCCAGTGGAGCTATTTCAAATCCTGAAAGATGATGCTGTGAAAGTGCTGCACTCAATATGCCAGCAAATTTGGAAAACTCAGCAGTGGCCACAGGACTGGAAAAGGTCAGTTTTCATTCCAATCCCAAAGAAAGGCAATGCCAAAGAATGCTCAAACTACCGCACAATTGCACTCATCTCACATGCTAGTCAAGTAATGCTCAAAATGCTCCAAGCCAGGCTTCAGCAATATGTGAACCATGAACTTCCAGATGTTCAAGGTGGTTTTAGAAAAAGCAGTGGAGCCAGCGATCAAATTGCCAACATCTGTTGGATCATGGAAAAAGCAAGAGAGNAGATGGCCGGATGGCATCACTGACTCGATGGATGTGAGTCTGAGTGAACTCTGGGAGTTGGTGATGGACAGGGAGGCCTAGCGTGCTGCAATTCTTGGGGTCGCTAAGAGTCGGACACGACTGAGTGACTGAGCTGAACTGAACTGAACTTACAGGAATAGTCTAGTAATATTACACCAAGACAGAGAAGGACTAAAGTAAAACTATTGTATTTGTAGGTTTTATAGAAGCATGCTCAGTTGCTCAGTTGCTCTTTGTGACCCGATGGATTGAAGCCCACCAGGATCCACTGTCCATGGAATTCTCCAAGCAAGAATACTAGAGTGGGTTATCATGCTCTGCTCTAGAGGATTTTCTTAACCCAAGGATTGAGCCTGGGTCTCCTCCACTGCAGGCAGATTCTTTACTCTCTGAACCACCAGAGAAGCCCCAGATGGCTTCAGACCTTCAAATGTTCTTCTTGATGCTTTTTTAGCATTCTATGTGCATACTTTATATCATACATAATGATATAAAGTCATCTTACTCATCAAATTTTAACTCTTCAAAGCTAGACTACTTCATTAATATTTCTGTCCATGCATTTTATTCTGTGCTAATCAAGTAGGTGATGAATATATATTTTCCACAGTATGAAAGAAATAGTAATAAATCAGATCTTTTTCCTGCATGTTACAAAGAGTTAGCCTCAATGTTAAAATAATCACTTGCACTTATTTTGGAAACATAAAGTTTTTGTTTTGTGAAATGTCCAGAACTCCCTTAAGTGTTTTATTCTTAACCTTGGTGGTAAAAATGTTTTTCTCCACTTAAAATCTTTATGCAGTACTCAAATTCTGAGAAAAATTTAACCGAGCTGAGAGACTGGCAAGAGTGGCAGTGTTCTTTCTTTCATGACATTAAAAATATATATATAATATGTATGTTCTCTAAAACATCTGATACATGTAACATGTGTTATCTCATTTGTAAACTAGGATGATGATTAATACCAGCTTCATAGCATTGTTGCAAAAATTAAATGAAATAATACATATGATACACCTAGACAGAACCCAAACAAACAAGCCATGAATGAAACATCTGTGCCTTGCCTTTTCTTTCCTCTACTATTTTTACGGCCTCTGTGCCCAGCTATAGCATATGTAAACCTGCACACAACACACAAGGACCTGAGTAGGCAAACGTGTTAATGCTCACGGATGCTATTAGCAACACAGAAACCATGGAGGTTCTGCATGTTATCTGTACCTCTTCAACACACACACAATTTCAAATTGGTTACAAATATGAATATGTCGTCCATGTCCAAAAGTCCCTGAAAGGGTTTTTAAATGCAGTTTTAGAAATGACACCCAAGAGAGGAAAACAGCAAGTAAGAGCCCTAGAGTAAAGACTATTAGGCATTGGAGTTGGGCTGACTGAAACAGATGAGCAGATAACAAGGCTTGAGTCTCCCTCATAGTTAGGCTTCCCTGGTGGCTCAAATGGTTAAAAAAAAATCTGCCTGCAATGCAGGAGACCCCGGTTTGATCTCTGGGTTGGAAAGATCCTCTAGGGTAGGAAATGGCAACCTACTCCAGTATTCTTGCCTGGAGAATTCCATGGACAGAGGAACCTGGTGGGTTACAGTCCATGGGGTTGCAAAGAGTCGGACACGACTGAGCAACAATAATTTTCAGAAGAAATACATAAAACTTTCAGTTGCATTGGTTTCCTTGTCCAATAAAGCAGATCATATCTACAAATGTATAAAGTTAAATATTTTATTCTGGAGACACAACAATATTTTTCTGTAAGGCACATTTGTCTGGAACCATATTTTGCCAAAAGCAAAATTTAACATTTCCTATGTTACCATTTTCTTAACGACTAAGGACACTGATAAATCCTATTTCAATTCAAATATATATATTTTATCATAGTAAGATATGATTATAGGTATTTTTTGGTGGGAACATGAAATTAAAAGGTTTTTAATAATTCCTTAGACTCTTCCTTTCAAGTAACATATGTCCAAAATAAAACTTTGATTGAATATAAATTTATTATTTGAAGTCTCAAAGTGTACAGATCATACCTTTATCTTCAGCATTTTTTCCACTGAAGTATAGTTGATTTACAGATCATACTTCTTACAATGGTGAGGATCATGATTTAAATATTAGATGTGAGGAAAGCAGAGTTATATTTTTTTCTTGAAAATTTATGAGATGAATTACTTATTCTTGCTCAGAGCAAAGGTCAACTAACTTCAATAGAGCATAGACAGTGGGAATGATTACAAAAAGAACTGATATTATCATAAGAACTGCATCTGTTCAAGCACATATAAAAATTATTAAATCAGTAGTGTCTTATATAATGAATCGGAATCTTAATTGGAGATTGTATGGGGGAGGATTTATGATGGGACTGTCTTATCCATAAAATAATTCAATGTGTGATTTTAATGGATGATTTTTTTAATAAAAGATGATTTTTAAAATAGTGATTTAAATTAGAATCATGTCTTGTGTGTGTGTATGTGTGTTCAGTCGCTCAGTCATGTCCAATTCTTTGCAACCCCATGGGCTGTAGACTGTCAGGCTCCTCTGTCTGTGCAATTTTCCAGGTGAGAATACTAGAGTGGGTTGCCATTTTCTCCTCCAGAGGATGTTCCTGACTCAGGAATCGAGCACCCATCTCCTGCTTTGGCAAGCAGATTCCTTACCACTGCACCACCTGGGAAATCCCTGAGGCTTGTAGAATTAAGGGGTGCTTAAATCGATTTTATAGAGAGTGTTCACAGTAAAAAACATGTGCATAATTTATATATGCATACGTTGTTCATGGAGATAGCTGATAGTTTACAAAAATTCTTGAGGTGGTTCTCAGGTAATTAATAATAATGATTGAAATATTGGTGAATAATATCCAGTACTAACTTAAGTTTCTTGTCACTCATTCTGAAAAATCCTGTGGAAGTGACTAACTAGCTAGAAAGGTCAATTCCTAATCACTTAAAATAATGATCACATAAGATTTTAAAAATAATACTAGATTTTAGAAATTGGTTATAATGGAAAGATATAAAAATTATACTAAACAGTTTAGATAAAAATTAACAAAATGGATACTTAGAAGCAGTATAGATTTAACAAGATATAATTTCACAATTTACTAAGTTATTACTTCCAATGCAACTTAAGTAACTGTCAATTTTAGAATCTAATTAGTAATAGTTTCTTTGGAGCTGTACTCATTTATATTAATCTAGTTCACAGATTTATCTTTGCTGTTGCATGAAAGATTTATCAGTTCAAATAAACTGAGGAACACAAAGTGACAGATATTGTTTGCCCACTCAATAGCAATTTCCCCCAATCTTATCTTCCTTTTTAACAGAATCATAAATTTATTTTTTAAAAATTACATTAGGCAAATAATTTGTTAGGTAAAATGAGCCTTTGTCCCCACATTAGATCCTGAATCATGGGTGTCCAAAATGAGGAACTCTGTCCTCCTTTGCCAGTGACTAATTTCTACTGAGACCTGGTAGAGGGTTTCATATCAATTCAAAAGAGAAAGAGGCATGAGGAAGTGAAACATGCAGTGAGAATTGCTTCTCTCTTAGATTGATCAAAGACATGATACATAGAGGAACAGAAACAATCCTTAGGCCATCAGAGAAAAAGAGTAAAAAATTGTATAATATAAATTTCAGTAGCATTTTGACTTGTTGAGCCTTTAAATTGCCTAGAATTGCCTAGCTCTAGCTTCTAGTTCAGGATAAAAATAAATTAATGAATATTCCTACTGTTTAAGACACTTTGAGGAGAGGTTTCTATTACTTGCAGCTCAAAGTATCCCAAATGAGTCCCTGGCACACTATCTTCAGGTTGTTTTACGTGGAAATATTCCTACGGCTGAACTTCGAGTTTTATTCATAATAATGTTTTAAACTACAGATAAGCAATATTTAAATAAGTCTATTATAATTTCAACCACATATGTTGAAACATATAATCGTAATCATGCAAATTCTAACGTTTTAGATATAGTATTTTAAAAGAATTGCATATAAAATGATGAATCAAAAGTGTGTTAGAGAGCTAGAACAGTGAGTGAATTGTGAAATGTCTTTATAATATTTTCAAGTATAAAATTGAATATAGAGGGTAAAAAACAATGAGAAAAGGAAATTTTTCATTACACTTCTTATTTCTTACTCCTAAAAAAGAGTCTGACACTGAAATAATGCATATAAATACTCAGCAAATAAATGAATTAATGAAGCAAATTTCTCCAAAGAAAGGTTAATATAACAAAAATGTATACAGAAGATGGAAATGCAGGTTATTAATAATAACAATTTTATTTGAAAACTATTTCTCATATATATTTTTATAAAGGAACAACTGGGAGTCATAATTTCCCTGTTTTTGTTTTAATATTGTGATATACCCTAACAGGGCTTAGCAATTATTGATTCAGTCTGTGATTCTGGTTTCTCTTCCATTTACTGTTCTCAGCATACTCTGCTCCACCTTGCTTTCCAGGTGGCGCTAGTGGTAAAAAGCCTGTCTGCCAATGAAGGAGATGCATGAGACTCTGGTTCGATCTCTGGGTCATGAAGATCTGGAGGAGGGCATGATTACCCAACCCAGTATTTTTGCCTAGAGAATCTCATGGTCAGAGAAGCCTGGTGAGTTGTAGTCCATGGGGTTGCAAAGAGTCAGACATGACTGAAGCGACTTGGGCATGCATGCAGCTTTCTTCACTTCCCTCTCTCCTTTGGATTCTCCAAACAAGCTTGTGCCTCAGGGCTTTGGCACTTTCCACTATCTCTGCCTGGAATTCTCTTCCAGATAGTCTCGCCCCTAGATATGTGCGTGACACAGTTTCTTATTTTACTTCAGCATCAACTCAAATGTTATCTTTCCTAAGGTCCCTCCTTCATCACTTTAAAACACCTTCTCCATTTCACTTGCAATTCTCTTCTTTTCAAACAACAAACATAAATGAATCAACATGAAATGAAGGACAAGCCCCAAAATGAATGCAAAGATGTGCTCTATTTTATTCATACCTGGAATAATTTAACAAGCACACTGTAACTGCTCATTAAATATTTACTGGATAACCAACTGACTTATCGAAAAAAGTGTAAGTTTATTTTATTTTTGTATTTAATATAGAGAAGTTTTTTTAAAAAATATATGTACAGATTCCTTCACTTGAGATATAATGAAAGGTCATTTTCTGTTGTATTGTAACATTGTTTTTAGAAGGATGAAAACAGATATTATTAAAGTTAATGAAGTCTTAGTTTTAGAATGGAAAAAATCATGTTTATACACATCAATGAATTTATTTTCTGAATTCTAATGCTATACATAATATGTCATAGAAAAATAAAACCCCACAAAAAAATTCAGATTATCATAATAAATCAAATGTAGCCTACAATAGATAACAATGATTACAAGTAAATGGTTATTTTATAGACATATTTTCTGTTCAGGGACTGTATGAATGTATAACCCAGAAGAAATTATCCACATTATTTTTATTGTCAGGGAATGATGAAGATGAGTCTTAGACTCTGGCTTCTAGATGGTGTGATAATATGCAGATATTTTTTGCCAGATATTTGGTGAATAGAACTTTGATTGTAATGCCTGTTTTGAGATGTGCAAGTATCACTCGTGCATTTTCACAGTCAGTGTCCCTCAGTGTTTTGGTACAAAAGGCAATTGAACCAACTCAGGAGAGTCAACTGTACTACTGAATTTTCAAAACTCTGCTGATTCAATTGTTAAACACAGCTATTGCTAAAATTAACTTACAGTTAAACAAGGTACATTAAAATAAAGTGAATAAATATGCAGACAAATGTCTTCTAATTACTACATTTTCCTATTATCAAGTGCATTTCACTCCTCTCTTGGTCCCCACAATTCTTTCCTTCACAGTGTTATTTGATTTCTCTTTAGCTGTGGATTACTCTTAAGCTATTATCCTACAAAGACTGTCCCTCCTTCTCTCAAGAAATGTGCCCATCAAAGGTCACTTTATCACTGTAGCAGGGTTTTTCTGGGGGTCATTGGTAAATAAATTCAGGCTCATTGTCAATAGCATCTAGACAATTAGATTTCACTGAATGACCTAATAAATTCATCAGTGTTGTGCTTTACTATCCCCATGTTTCACATACTTTACATGAGGAATTGCATTCAAACCCCAGAATAACTCTACATACTAATGCCAATATTCTGTACATGGGAGGATTGGGAAAATAGAGACTCACTACCTTATCTACTATTACAAGATTTGTAAATGGTAGATTCAGGAACCCAGCATTATTTGGACCCACTTAAACACAACAGCTTGCATTAGAACTTTTTGGATGCTGCAATTAGCTAATTAAAGAAGAAATCTGTGATACTTGTGAAGAGATGCACTAAGCAATAACTGCTGATGATAAAATTTGGGGGGAATTTATAATAAGGAGTTTAAAGTTATTCTTCTGGATTCTGAGGGTTTTTTTGGTTGTCAAATGATCCTTTATTTTTCTTTTTCCTTTGCAGTTCTTAACTAGTGGGGCACTCCACTGCGCCACTGTTGATATCATCTAGGATGTCATGAGGGGGGCGGCCATCAACATTGCCGCCCACAGACTGGGCGGTCCCCAGGATCTCTTTAATGGTTCCAGAAAGTTCTCTAGCTAGAGACCGATGCTGCATCTGCTGGCAATGTTGTCGATCTCATCAAAAGTGATGTTTCCACTGTGCTTAATGTTTTTCTGCTTCTTTCTGTCCCTTGGTGGCTCCTTGAGGGCTTTGATCAGGGCAGAAGCAGAAGGTACCGTCTCAATCTGGGCTTGTCTGTTCTGAATGGTCAGTTGCACTGTAATCCTCAGACCCATCCAATCACCAGTTGCCTTGGCGATGTCATCACCGACCTTTTTTGGAGACAGACCCAGAGGGCCGATCTTGGGGGCCAGGGCAGACGTGGCACCGACTTCCCCACCAGTGCACCTCAGGTACACAACTTTGATCTCCTTGGGGTCGAACTTAGGTGGCATGGTGGAGGCGGCTGGTGTCGGATGAACCCGGGTTCCGAACGACCGAAGAAAGTTGCAACTTTGCCTCCTCCAAGCCGAAAGCCGAAAGCTGGATTTTGTTTCAAACGGGATATTCATGCTACAGTTTGACGTAGAACATTTCAAAATTATTTGTTATGGGGGGACTTCCCTGGTGGTCCAGTTGTTAAGAATCTGCCTTCCAATACAGGGGAAACCAGTTTAATCCCTGGTATGGGAACTAGGATCCCACATTCTTTGGGGCAACTACTGAGCTAGTGAAGGTGATGGAATTCCAGCTGAGCTATTTTAAATCCTAAAAGATGATGCTGTTAACGTGCTGTACTCAATATGTCAGCAAATTTAGAAAATTCAGCAGTGGCCACAGGACTGGAAAAGGTCAGTTTTCATTCCAATCTCAAAGAAAGCCAGTGCCAAAGAATGTTCAAACTACCACACAACTGCACCCATTTCACATGCTAGCAAAGCAATGCTCAAAATTCTCCAAGGGCTTCAACAGAACATGAACTCAGAACTTCCAGATGTTCAAGCTGGACTTAGAAAAGGCAAAGGAATCAGAGGTCAAATTGCCAATATCTACTTGGTCATATAAGAAACAAGAGAATTCCAAGAAAACATCTATTTCTGCTTCATTGACTATGCTAAGGCCTTTGACTGTGTGGGTCACAACAAACTGGAAAATTCTTCAAGTGACGGGAATACCAGACCACCTGACCTGCCTCCTGAGAAATCTGTGTGCAGGTCAGGAAGCAACAGTTAGAACCAGACATGGAACAACAGACTGATTCCAAATTGGGAAAGAGTAAATCAAATCTGTATATGGTCACTCTGTACATTTAACTTATATGCAGAGTACATCATATGAAATACCAGGCTGCATGAAGCACAAGCTGGAATCAAGACTCCTGGGAGAAATATCAATAATCTCAGATACGCAGATGACATCACCCTATGGCAGAAAGCAAAAAGGAACTAAACAGCCTCTTGATGAAGGAGAAAGAGGAGAATGAAAAACCTGGCTTAAAACTCAGCATTCAAAAAACTAAGATCATGGCATCCGGTCCAATCACTCCATGGCAAATAGATGAGGAAACAATGACAGACATTATTTTGGGGGCCTCCAAATTACTGCAGATGGTGACTTCAGCAATGAAATTAAAAGACACTTACTGCTTGGAAGAAAAGCTATGACAAAACTAAACAGCATATTAAAAAGCAGAGACAAATTGCTGACAAAGGTCCATTTAGTCAAAGCTGTGGTTTTCCAGTAGTCATGTACGCATGTCCGAGTTGGACCATAAAGAAGGCTGAGTGTCTAAGAATGGATGCGTTTGAACTGTGGTTCTGGAGAAGACTCTTGAGAGGCCCTTGGACTTCAAGGAGATCAAACCAGTCAGTTTTAAATAAAATCAGTCCTGAATATTCACTGGAAGGACTGATGCTGAAGCTCCAATACTTTGGTCACCTGATGCGAAGAGCCAGCTCATTTGAAAAGACCCTAATGCTGGGAAAGATTGAAGCAGGAGGAAAAGGGGATGACAGAGGATGAAATCATTGGATAGCATCACTGATTCAAAGGACATGAGTTTGAGCAAGCTCCGAGAGATGGTGATGGACAGGGAAGCCTGGCATGCTGCAGTCCAAGAGCAGGACAGGACTGAGCCACGGAACAACAACTGAGCCCACACACCACAGCGGGAGAGCACAGGGGCTCTGGAGCCCGCACACCATAAGCAGAGAAGCCTACGCAGAAGAGCCTGCGAGCTGCAACCAAATATCCCACACGCTGCAGCCTAGACCTGATGCGGCCAAAAAAATAAACATATATATATATATTTAAAGTATTTGTTTATTAAGTTCTTTTTGTGTGTGCTTTTGGATTTTCATGATCTGCTCCTCACCTCCAGTAGAATTTAAGCTTGACCTTTGACAGAAAGTTTTCAGGAAAAAAAAAAAAATCACGCACCAATTCTTGCAGAGAAAAATCAATACACCGTCTGTTTTCTTAACTATCACATTTTTCTTTAGGCCAGCCACTTGCTTTTACACTCATTTCTTAATATATTTCTATTTTAATCATGGTAATCTTTGTTTTAAACTGATTTCACTCCCCTTAAAACACACACATATGCTGCATAAAAACAAAAATTTGGCCGACCCTGGTGGCTCAGTGGTAAGGAACCTACCTGGCAGTGCCTCAATCACTTGTCCAGGAAGATCCCGCATGCCGTGGAACAACTAGCCCCGTGTCCACAACTATTGAGCCTGTGCTCTAGAGCCCAGAAACCACAACTACTGAAGCCCACACACCCTAGAGCCCCATGTTCTGCTACAAAAGAAGCCACTGAAATGAGAAGCCTGTGCACTGCAACTAGAGAGAAGCCCCCCGCTCACCACAAAGAGAGAAAACCCTGGCAGCAGCAAATACTCAGCACAGCCAAAATAAACAAATAAAATTTAAAAATATATAAACTTAAATACATTTAAATCTACACTTCATAATTTGTAGTCGATTCTGTATCTTTTTAATGTGATATAGCTCAATGACAGCATCCTCAATTCCCATTTCAAAACTATATGCATATAGTTCAGTTCAGTCGCTCAGTCGTGTCCCACTTTTTGCAACCCCATGAATCACAGCACGCTAGGGCCTCCCTGTCCATCACCAACTCCCGGAGTTAACTCAGATTCACGTCCATCGAGTCAGTGATGCCATCCAGCCATCTCATCCTCTGTCATCCCCTTCTCCTCCTGCCCCCAATCCCTCCCAGCATCAGTCTTTTCCAATGAGTCAACTCTTCGCATGAGGTGGCCAAAGTACTGAAGTTTCAGCTTTAGCATCATTCCTTCCAAAGAAATCCCAGGGCTGACCTTCAGAACCGACTGGTCGGATATCCTTGCAGTCCAAGGGACTCTCAAGAGTCTTCTCCAACACCACAGTTCAAAAGCATCAGTTCTTCAGTGCTCAGTCTTCTTCACAGTCCAACTCTCATATCCATACATGACTACTGGAAAAAACCATAGCCTTGACTAGATGGACCTTAGTCAGCAACGTAATGTCTCTGCTTTTGAATGTGCTATCTAGGTTGGTCATAACTTCCTTCCAAAGAGTAAGCATCTTTTAATTTCATGGCTGCAGTCATCATCTGCAGTGATTTTGGAGCCCCCAAAAATGAAGTCTGACACTGTTTCCAGTTTCCGCATCTATTTCCCATGAAGTGGTGGGACCGGATGCCATGATCTTCATTTTCTGAATGTTGAGCTTTAAGCCAACTTTTTCACTCTCCTCTTTCACTTTCATCAAGAGGCTTTTGAGTTCCTCTTCACTTTCTGCCATAAGGGTGGTGTCATCTGCATATCTGAGGTTATTGATATTTCTCTTGGCAATCTTGATTCCAGATTGTATTTCTTCCAGTCCAGCATTTCTCGTGATGGACTCTGCATAGAAGTTAAATAAGCAGGGTGACAATATACAGCCTTAACGTACTCCTTTTCCTCTTTGGAACCAGCCTATTGTTTCATGGCCAGTTCTAACTGTTGCTTCCTGACCTGCATACAGATTTCTCAAGAGGCAGGTCAGGTGGTCTGGTATTCCCATCTCTCTCAGAATCTTTCACAGTTTATTGTGATCCACACAGTCAAAGGCTTTGGCATAGTCAATAAAGCAGAAATAGATGATTTTCTGGAACTCTCTTGTTTTTTCCATGATCCAGCGGATATTGGCAATTTGATCTCTGGTGCCTCTGCCTTTTCTAAAACCAGCTTGAATATCAGGAAGTTCACAGTTCACATATTGCTGAAGCTTGGCTTGGAACATTTTGAGCATTACTTTATTAGCATTTGAGATAAGTGCAATTGTGCGGTAGTTTGAGCATTCTTTGGCATTGCCTTTCTTTGGGATTGGAATGAAAACTGACCTTTTCCAGTTCTGTGGCCACTGCTGAGTTTTCCAAATTTGCTGGCATATTGAGTGTAGCACTTTCACAGCATCATCTTTGAGGATTTGAAACAGCTCAACTGGAATTCCATCACCTCCACTAGCTTTGTTCGTAGTGATGCTTTCTAAGGCCCACTTGACTTCACATTCCAGGATGTCTGGCTCTAGATGAGTGATCACACCATCGTGATTATCTGGGTCGTGAAGATCTTTTTTGTACAGTTCTTCTGTGTATTCTTGCCACCTCTTCTTAATATCTTCTGCTTCTGTTAGGTCCATACCATTTCTGTCCTTTGTTAAAACACAAATATCAAGACCTCAAAGTTTCTGACTGTATTGCACCCAAGGAATCTATGTCATCATGAAAGTAGGGCAGTTGAAAAATTTCAGGAGACATGACCTGCCCACAGTCACATAGCCAATGAGTAATAAAAAGAAAAGAAAAGAAAAAGAAAATTACTCTGTCTTTTGAATTTCCTTTCTCAATACTGTACCTATACCACTTGGCAAGATTCTTCTAACATTTGAATAAAGTTTCTTAATCTATTGTTGTTATACTGGATTGATTCATCAGAACTAGCCACTTTATATTTTTTATCAGACGGAAATAGTGGATAAATGTTTCCAAATAAAGTAATTTGTTTCTAACTTGCAAGAAATAATAAGTTACAACCTAAGAGAATTTTTAAATATATTGTTGTTTTTTT
>SJYQ01000473.1:420228-456184 GCA_006410935.1 Redunca redunca
TTGCTTTTCTTTCTTTTTTTTTTTTTTTTTTTACTTTATTTTACTTTACAATACTGTATTGGTTTTGCCATACATCAATATGAATCCACCATGGGTGTACATGAGTTCCCAATCCTGAATTCCCCTCCCACGTCCCTCCCCATACCATCTCTCTGGGTCATCCCAGTGCACCAGCCCCAAGCAGCCTGCACCCTGCATCGAACCTAGACTGGCGATTTGTTTCTTACATGATAGTATACATGCTTCAATGCCATTCTCCCAAATCATCCCACCCTCTCCCTCTCCCACAGAGTCCAAAAGTCTGTTCTAAACATCTGTGTCTCTTTTGCTGTCTCGCATACAGGGTTATCATTACCATCTTTCTAAATTCCACATATATGTGTTAGTATACTGTATTGGTGGTTTTCTTTCTGGCTTACTTCACTCTGTACAATTGGCTCCAGTTTCATCCACCTCATTAGAACTGATTCAAATGTATTCTTTTTAATGGCTGAGTAATACTCCATTGTGTATATGTACCACAGCTTTCTTATCCATTCATGTGTTGATGGACATCTAGGTTGCTTCCATGTCCAGCTATTATAAATAGTGCTGCGATGAACATTGGGGTACACGTGTCTCTTTCAGTTCTGGTTTCCTCGGTGTGTATGCCCAGCAGTGGGATTGCTGGGTCATAAGGCAGTTCTATTTGCAATTTTTTTCAGGAATCTCCACACTGTTCTCCATAGTGGCTGTACTAGTTTGCATTCCCACCAACAGTGTAAGAGGGTTCCCTTTTCTCCACACCCTCTCCAGCATTTATTGCTTGTGGACTTTTGGATTACAGCCATTCTGACTGGTGTGAAATGGTACCCCATTGTGGTCTTGATTTGCATTTCTCTGATAATGAGTGATGTTGAGCATCTTTTCATGTGTTTGTTAGCCACCTGTATGTCTTCTTTGGAGAAATGTTTATTTAGTTCTTTGGCCCATTTTTTGATTGGATCATTTATTTTTCTGGAATTGAGCTGCAGGAGGTGCTTGTATATTTTTGAGATTAGTTGTTTGTCAGTTGCTTCATTTGCTATTATTTTCTCCCATTCCGAAGGCTGTCCTTTCACCTTGCTTATAGTTTCCTTTGTTGTGAAGAAGCTTTTAATTTTAATTAGATCCCATTTGTTTAATTTTGCTTTTATTTCCAGTATTCTGGGACGTGGGTCATAGAGGATCCTGCTGTGATTTATGTCAGAGAGTGTTTTCCCTATGTTCTCCTCTAAGAGTTTTATAGTTTCTGGTCTAATGTTTAGATCTTTAATCCATGTTGAGTTTATTTTTGTGTATGGTGTTAGAAAGTGTTTACAAAGACAGAAATATAGATCAATGGAACAAAATAGAAATCCCAGAGATAAATCCACACACCTATGGACACCTTATCTTCGACAAAGGAGGCAAGAATATACAATGGATTAAAGACAATCTCTTTAACAAGTGATGCTGGGAAACTGGTCAACCACTTGTAAAAGAATGAAACTAGAAGCCAGAGATTTTTCAACTGCAGAGTGAATAAGAGAAGTAGAGAGAACCCCTGTGAACAATTCTTGTCAAAGTTAGTGCTTCACACAATACTTTTTGCTAGTTGGCTATACCCTAGATCAAAAGAAAAAAAAAAATAAATAGTGCTTCACAATCTCTTTTGCAAGCTCAATTCTCTTTTAATTTCTTAAATCTTGGGATTCCGCTCTTTGACTTTCATTCTACACACTTTTCATAAGTCATCAGAACTATACCTTTTCCATTAAGTAAAAATTTTGACCTCAGAAATATTTCTTTGTATTTGCCTAAGTTCCTTCTAGAAATAGATTTCTATTTTCAGTGGTGCTTCAACCCCAACTCTTCACCCCAAATATACACATGCATTCTTGATCATCCTCCTGTTTTCCTTTCTTCTGTGATTGGCATGAACTTCAACAAAGTTGCTCAAGTCAGAAACTTGGGAGTTATCTTTGACTTTCTAGTCTTTACCATGACTAAGTACAGTCATTCATACATCCTGTTGATTTCTGACTCCCTTACAGCTCTATCAAGTACTCTATTCATACGTCAGCCTTTGTTTGAATCCTTTTTTAAAATATTTTTTCAACTTACCTGCATTTTGTTTTTCCAATCTACAGTGCTCTTTCTCTCACAATTTATTCTCCTAATTAAATATATTCCATGAATCAAATTTGATCATCTAATTTCCCTTCCTTGAAATAGTTTAGGGTTCCTCTTTGTAACCAGAAGTCTATAGGTTTTTAGCATAAAGTGCAATTTGTAAAATATCACTATTTGACAATCTAGTGAAATCATATCCTACCACTTTCACTGTCATGCCCAATTCTTAAACCATAAAGCATCTAGTTTCCCAAAGCACTGTATTATTTCTGTTTGCTCTCACATGAACACTTTCTTTTATCTTTAAAATTCTATCTTTTGGGCACACAATCAAAAATTACTTCCTACTCATCTTTCAAAACTCAATTTAGGTATTTGGCTCTCAACTCTTTGTCACTCAGTCATGTCTGACTCTTGGCAACCCCATGGATTGTTGTCCACCAGGTTCCTATGTCCTCGAAATTCTCCAGGCAAGAATACCAGAGCAGATTGCCATTTCCTGCTCCAGGGGCCCTTCCTGACTCAGTGATTGAACCTGGGTGTTCTGTATTTGCAGGGAGATTCTTTATGGTCTGAGCCATCAGGGAAGCAGGTATATTTTCCCAGATTAACTGAGTTTTTAGCCCATTCCCTTTTCCAACCTCTGCTGTTGGGTCTCTTTCCCAGGCTTACATTGTTTCTATTATAGCACCTTTGCAAACTGTAATTGTATGTTGACTTGTCCCCTTGACCAGACTGTTAGCTCCTTTTTTCTGTGGCACTAGCATTTGTCATATAGGAATAATTCTATTAATACTTGAAAAGGAAATGGGTAAATACTACATATATTAAAAATGGTTGCTTTGCTATTGTATTAAGAGTCAAAAAGAATGTTATTGGAAAATTATTTGTTTTCAAAGTGGGGTGAAATTATTAAGCCATATACAATGGTTTAAAACAAAAAATGATAGCTGGAGACAGATGGTTTTGATTCAAAATCCAACAATAATGTAATAGTCAATGTCCTAGGAGAACCATTTAACCTAAGTTTGTCACTTAAGAGATTTAATGACCCTATAGGATGGTGTTATAGACTAAATGTGTCCTCCTCAAATTCCTATCATGAAGCCGTAAGCCCCCAACTCCAGTGTGGTGATATTTGGAGGTGGGACCTTTGGGAGGTAATTAGACATAAAAGATGTCATGTGGGTATTGTCCCATGTTGGGATCAGTGTTCTTATAAAAAGAGGAAGAGACCAGAGCTTGCTGTCTGTTTCTCCCCATTAGAGGATATAAGAAGAAGATGGCTGACTTCAGGGCAGGTAGAGAGTCCTCACCCGGAAACCTAGGTGTTTGCACTGAGATCAGCCTCTAGAATAGTCAGAAATATTTATTGTTTAAGCTACCCAGG
This sequence comes from Redunca redunca, assembly GCA_006410935.1. Taxonomy (NCBI): domain Eukaryota; kingdom Metazoa; phylum Chordata; class Mammalia; order Artiodactyla; family Bovidae; genus Redunca; species Redunca redunca. The sequence continues at coordinate 423,752 of SJYQ01000473.1, forward strand.
TTCTGAGATTCTAATATAGAAGCCTGGATGAATTAAGACAATGACCAACATCATAGGATAGCCAGGTTTTAAATAAGATATTGCATAAGAAAATGATTTATGTTCTGTGTTGCTTTTAGCAAATATTTGCTACAATTTTGAAGACCCAGTTCATGAAGCTATTGAAGAGGCAGAACAAGGACCAAAAATCTAGGTTTATTTACTCTTAGTTCAATAGGTTTGGTTTGAGCATAGCACTGCTTGGATCTCCGAACCTTCCAGTGGGCTCATGTAGGCCTAGAGAGGCCACAATTCATCCCCTTGTATGTAACTGGTCCTTTCCATTTTCTCAATGTACTATACAAATTGTAATGTTTTGTAATTGGGCAGTGACTGCATCAAATTTAGATATCACTAGCTTACAAAACCAGCCCACCTCCCCCTTACTGATGGTCTGTCCTGGTTGTCAGGCTCTGAGTGGTTTTAAAGTAGAACACAAACAGGATTTTGGACAGGGAGCTGTAACCCTGATGCTACTGGCTAGAGGCAGTTTCAATGTCCTTTGGAACCAAAGAGGGCCTGTTTATGGCTATGAAAATGGCTTTCCAACTACTCCTGCATCAGCTGCATGGTACTTCAATGATACTGTCTGAATTATGGACACAAGGGTCAAATCTCTGAGTTTCCCTTGAAAATTTTCTTTTATGCTACTTTGATTACTTACACAGTAAAAAGTTGACATACTTTGAGGGGCAATGACCTAGCCAAAGGATTTGCTGCCTGAAGGGTAGAGTATCTTAAAGTCAAGAGGAGGAAAAAACTCATTACACATACACCTTCAATGCCCTTGAGCCATCTGCAGTGGAGGCCAGTCCTCTGAGGCCACGAACCCTCTATTTGGCAAAATTTAATGCTAATATTGAACAGGTCCAACTTTTCACTGGGGGATAGAGTCAACGTTCTTGGCTGAGAACAGAAAAGCCAATCCTACAAAAAGCCAGTCCTATAAAATTTTACTTCATGGACTAACGGTGACTTATCTGGAAGGACAGTCAAGTTCACTCCAAGAACCAGCAAAATTGCTCCAGTTCAAACTGACTGACTTCAAAAAACACGTGAAAGTCATCTCTGAAGACTGCAAAGCAGCAGAAGGAGGAGGGAGACATTTAATGATATTCATGTGAACACGTAGCTTCAGGAAAACCTAGAGCTGCTTGTCCAAGAAGATGCCAGCTGGAAACAAAGAGTTCAGGAGCTGGGACAGAAAGATATGGTTTAAAACTTCAACATCAGTGAAAATGGAAAGCAGTGATAAACAGAACAGGATAAAATGTCTGACTGAAATTCTGCTAAGATGAGTCACAGATAATACACTGGATCATGAATATACAGGTAATAACCATGTAAGTATTTGCTGTACAAACACTATAAGCAGAAGGCATATCTGAAGGTGGGCATCTCTTCATTTGACTTTAGGCCTTTAGAATGTAATTCTTTAGAAAGAATGATCACAAGTTCCATTGACGAAGCCAGTATCAGATATATATCTTCTGGGGGACAGTAATACCTGTGACATGGAAAAAGTGATCATTTTAAGAGACAGATTAAAACTAACATTGGCAAAGCTCAAACGAAGCTAGTTGACACTTTGCAAAGAATTTTAAATACGGTGATTTATGTAAACAAATCTTCCCCAAATCAAAACTAGTTTTGCCTCCTAACAATGACTCTGATGCCCACAAGACAGTTCAGTTCTGTCACTCAGTTGTGTCCGACTCTTTGTGACCCCATGAATCACAGCACACCAGGCCTCCCTGTCCATCACCAATTCCTGGACTTCACTCAGACTCACGTCTATCGAGACAGTGATGGCATCCAGCCATCTCATCCTCTGTCGTCCTCTTCTCCTCCTGCCCCCAATCCCTCCCAGCATCAGTCTTTTCCAATGAATCAACTCTTCGCATGAGGTGGCCAAAGTACTGGAGTTTCACCTTTAGCATCATTCCCTCTGAAGAAATCCCAGGGCTGATCTCCTTCAGAATGGACTGGTTGGATCTCCTTGCAGTCCAAGGGACTCTCAAGAGTCTTCTCCAGTACCACAGTTCAAAAGCATCAATTCTTTGGCNTCCAGCACCACAGTTCAAAAGCATCAATTCTTTGGCCTCAGCCTTCTTCACAGTCCAACTCTCACATCCATACGTGACAACTGGAAAAACCGTAGCCTTGAAAAGATACACCTTTTTTGGCAAAGTAATGTCTCTGCTTTTGAATGTGCTATCTAGGTTGGTCATGACTTTTCTTCCAAGGAGTAAGCGTCTTTTAATTTCATGGCTGCAGTCACCATCTGCAGTGATTTTGGAGCCCCCGAAAATAAAGTCTGACACTGTTTCCACTGTTTCCTCATCTATTTCCCATGAAGTGCTGGACCGGATGCCATGATCTTCGTTTTCTGAATGTTGAGCTTTAAGCCAACTTTTTCACTCTCCTCTTTCACTTTCATCAAGAGGCTTTTGAGTTCCTCTTCACTTTCTGCCATAAGGCAGATATGTGGCATCCACATATCTGAGGTTATTGATATTTCTGTCAGCAATCTTGATACCAGCTTGTGCTTCATCCAGCCCAGCGTTTCTCATGATATACTCTGCATAGAAGTGAAATAAGCAGGTTAACAATATTCAGCCTTGACATACTCCTTTTCCTATTTGGAACCAGTCTGTTGTTCCATGTCCAGTTCTAACTGTTGCTTCCTGACCTGCATATAAGTTTCTCAAAAGGCAGGTCAGGTGGTCTGGTATTCCCATCCCTTTCAGAATATTCCACNTCTTTCCCATTCTTTTGTTTTCCTCTATTTCTTTGCATTGATCGCTGAGGAAGGCTTTCTTATCTCTTCTTGCTATTCTTTGGAACTCTGCATTCAGATGCTTATATCTTTCCTCTTCTCCTTTGCTTTTTGCTTCTCTTCTTTTCACAGCTATTTGGAAGGCCTTCTCAGAGAGCCATTTTGCTTTTTTGCATTTCTTTTCCATGGGGATGGTCTTGATCCCTGTCTCCTGTAGAACGTCACGAACCTCATTCCATAGTTCATCAGGCACTCTATCTATCAGATCTAGGCCCTTAAATCTATTTCTCACTTCCACTGTATAATCATAAGGGATTTGATTTAGGTCATACCTGAATGGTCTAGTGGTTTTCCCTACTTTCTTCAATTTCAGTCCGAATTTGGTAATAAGGAGTTCATGATCTGAGCCACAGTCAGCTCCTGGTCTTTTTTCTGTTGACTGTATAGAACTTCTCCATCTTTGGCTGCAAAGAATATAATCAATCTGATTTCGGTGTTGACCATCTGGTGATGTCCATGTTAGAGTCTTCTCTTGTGTTGTTGGAATGGGTGTTTGCTATGACCAGTTCCTTTTCTTGGCAAAACTCTATTAGTCTTTGCCCTGCTTCATTCCGTGTTCCAAGGCCAAATTTGCCTGTTACTCCAGGTGTTTCTTGACTTACTACTTTTGCATTCCAGTCCCCTATAATGAAAAGGTCAACTTTTTTGGGTGTTAGTTCTAGAAGGTCTTGTAGGTTTTCATAAAACCATTCAACTTCAGTTTCTTCAGCATTACTGGTTGGGGCATAGGCTTGGATTACTGTGATATTGAATGGTTTGCCTTGGAAAAGAACAGAGATCATTCTGTCATTTTTGAGATTGCATCCAAGTACTGCATTTCAGACTCTTTTGTTGACCATGATGGCTACTCCATTTCTTCTAAGGGATTCCTGCCCACAGTAGTAGATATAATGGTCATATGTATTAAATTCACCCATTCCAGTCCATTTTAGTTTGCTGATTCCTAGAATGTCAAGGTTCACTCTTGTCATCTCCTGTTTGACCACTTCCAATTTGCCTTGATTAATGGACCTGACTTTCCATGTTCCTATGCAATATTGCTCTTTACAGCAGCGGACCTTGCTTCTATCACCAGTCATATCCACAGCTGGGTATTGTTTTTGCTTTGGCTCCATCCCTTCATTCTGTCTGGAGTTATTTCTCCAGTAGCATATTGGGCACCTACTGATCTCCAGTAGCATATTGGGCACCTACTGACCTGGGGAATTCCTCTTTCAGTATCCTATCATTTTGACTTTTCATACTGTTCATGCCCACATATAAGGGACTCTAAATTTGTTAAAAGGCTGAGTACTGTTACTGTAAAGTTGATTATCATGTATGTGCTGTTATTTCATTAGTTTCATTCAATATCTGGTAAGGATTTTATGAAGCCTTTTTTGAAATTCAAAATCTGCTGCCAAATAGTAACATCTTCATTGTTGTTGTTTAGTCACTCCGTTGTGTCTGACCCTTTTGCAGCCCCATGTACTGTACCCCGCCAGGCGTTTCCCAGGCAAGAATACTGGCGTGGGTAGCCACTTCCTTCTCCAGGGGATCTTCCCAACCTATGGATCGAACCTGGGTCTCCTGCATTGGCAGGAAGATTCTTCACCGTTGAGCCATCAGGGAAACCCAGTAACATACTACAGGAGCCCACATTTTTATGGGATGTGATAGTGTGTTGCTAATTAACTCTATTTATCCAAAAATTAATATGCATTCTATCTGTACCAGAGAGGCTACTTGAATGAGTATGACAGCTTCTCAGCTTTTAATTAGAACCTCTTGGCTTCTAACAACATTCCAGTGTCTGTACAAGAAATATTATCATAACATCACCAACCAACTTAATTACATAAAAAATATGGGCTCTTAGAGAACAAAAAGATAAATATACCCATGTGTGCAGCACAGCAGATATTAAGATGAAGTTTTGGTCGTATATGAAGCACGAGACTTTGCTTTGGTAAAAAAAAAAGAGAGAGAGAGAAAAGGCATTTCATTAAAAAAAAAATACAAAAGGCAAATGATCAGAGAACAACGTTAAAACATTCATGTAGGCTTCCTTCTTGTTTCTCTCTCCCTGGCTTCTCTAAATCACCCTTCACAATTCCATTGCAATTGGAATGGTCTCTCTAACCTGTAGCAGGCCAATCATATGCTAACACCAAATCTGAATTTGTGAGCCTTTTAGTATTTTTTAGTTTCATGGTTCAAATTTTGTATTTTTAAATGTATTATCTTCTTAAATATTTTGCTTTATTTTTAAAAACAAAGATGGCACAAAAACTATTAAAAAACTAAGTATGTTTCAATGCCTCCAAAAATTAGTTCTCGGGCAATCTTTGAAAATTGCTGATTCTCCTTTTTTTTTTTCATACTATATTATTTCTGAAGCTTTCGGAAATGTTCCAAGAACTGTGTGAAAGCTGCTTTGACCCACTTCCCTGTGATACCTTTGGAATGGATAAAAGAAATAATACTGCTTAGTACTAGAGATATTTTCTTATATCACAAAACCAGGCTCCTCCATCCATGGGATTTTCCAGGCGAGAGTGCTAGACTGGGGTTCCACTGCCTTTTCCAGAAATATAAAATAGAGTATGTTAAAAGTAGGGATTGGGAAGCAAAAGAACATGAGAAGGAAATAGAGAGATTAATTCCAACCAAGGAAGACTGAGAAAGATTACAGATGTGTCTACAAGGATGGAAGTAATGAATGTATTTTCTGCTACTAGCTATTATTCACCTAACAATAACCCTGATACCCTTTCCTCACATTACATCTTGACATGTGTTTTGTAAGCTCCTCTTTTTTATATGAGTCTGTGATGATTTTTACAATGCCTATTTCTATATACTACAGATTTTATACCTGTCCCAAAATATTGTACATAAAGGCCTAAATAATATAATTGACAATAAGGCAAACAGACTCATTTATAGAGTTTTGCATGAATGAGTGAATATTACATATGGTAAAATTTCAAAATTAAGTTCACACTTGTATAGTTGCACAGAATCTGTTATACTGCAGACTCTATGATATTGTACATGTACAATTTAAATGAACTGGTTTGAAACCCTTATACAACTTCTAAATCATTATATTATTCAAACAATTTTTACAAGAATTAAATCAACATCCAGTCAACCTGGCACCCATATCATTGTATCTTTTAGCATCCCCAGCTGCTGTGATAGGCATTTGTTTCCCTTCCATCTGCAAAATTTTCAACCATGTAGCTAAGAAGGCCTCCAGGCGGTTCTGGTGACCTCATGAGGATGGGATCTTCAGCAGAGGAACCCTTTCATGACAGAAGATATTTTAGTAGATGGCAGATGGTAAACATGCAAAAAGGAATTGGGTAGTTTCTTAACTTGTTAAGCAACCCTGTTAAAAGATAAGCTGAGGCACATTTAATTTGCAAGAGTTGATTTGAGCATACATCAATTTGCATTGGGTAGGATGAAATCCCATGTAGTGAGGAGGGCTATACGGACAGGAATTAGGGGAGACTTTTTATAGAGAAGACGAGGAAGCAAAGCAAGGACATTGATTGGCTATAGTTTAGACAGTTGCCTTAAACAGGAAAGCCTAGTTGGCTACGCGATAGGTTGTTCTTGGGTTTTATCTCCTCAGACTTAGTGGCTGCATTGACTCTGAGTTAGATTTTGCTTTGCTTCCAGGCACTCCTGAAGCCTGAGAGCCATCTCGGTCTAGTGGCCTTCTTGTTTAATTACATTAACACCACTCTCCACCAATCTCTCTACATATACACACCCCTTCCAGAAGATATTACCAAAATAGCAAAGAGAGAGAGAGAGGAAGGAGGAAGAGAGGGAGGGAGCAAGAAAGTAAAAGTTTCAGGAAATGTGTTCAATACTTTTAAGCCCAAACTACCTGATTTTCTTCCTTTAATGATTGGTCTTATGACCGAAGTTCCCAAAGATACCATTTCTAGTTCTTAAAGTAACTGATGTTTTCATTACTTCAGGGTTTTCAACTCCACCCTCTTTGTTGATCATCTCCACACAGGTACTGTGCAGATCCTTAGCCAATTTTTTAATCACCTCTTCATGTCTTTACATCTCGTCTTTTCACAGTGATTCCTATGAAAGAGACCACACCATGGTCTCTTGGTCGTCCATGGGAACTTCTCTTGAGAAGGAACTTTTAGGTGTTCTAAAATTCTAGGCATAAGGAAATGTCCCAGTTCATAGTTAAATAAATAGTTTTATTCTTACATCAAAAGCCAAGAAAGAACCTAGCTATGTAAGTCCAGAGTTTCATGGTGGTCATTATTTTTGAAATTAACTTCTTTTTGTAGAGAAATCACTGATGCTGATTATTTTACTTGGTATTTTGTTTGGAATTGCACTGAGTTATAAATCAATAGGAAGGGAGGTTAGAAGAAACCTGACATCTTCACAAATATGTATTCACATTTAGGAATAGTGAACTTGCTTGCACTTGCTCAGATCTCTCACACTTTTTTAGCAAAATGCTGTAAATTTCTTGATAAAATAACTGCACCTTTATTGATAGGTTTATTTCTGGGTATTTATAGTTTTTTTAGTTACACTGTGTAATTGCCTATAGTTGGGTTATGTGAGAACTGCTGATTCTGACAGGATGATTTTTATACCTGGCTCATGACTCTCTTGTTTGCCAGCATAGGAGGGAGATCTTTTTAAAAAACACATTTTTCATCTTTTTAGAGTATTTCAGGTAAGCAAGAGTTACATGGCTTTATTTACTCAATCTGCCATCATGATCCAGTTTCTTGAATTAAGTATATTTAAATTTGAGGGAGGAAACTAAATCAGGTATTCGCAGTCCTACAGTCCACTAAGAATGGCATATCTCATTTGTAACCAGTAACCATTTTTGTTACTAAATTACATATTGTGGTGCTAGCTCACTAAATAACTGCTCCAACGTGCCAATCTGAAAGAGGTCACTGGAAATCTCAGTAATTTAAACATTTTAGTTCTATTCTTCCAGTCCTTGCTGTCAACAAATGAAAAGCTCTAAACATTAGATTTTATTACTGAAAGTGAAAAAGAAAAAATGCAAATACAAACTTGTTTATAATTTGAGAAAATTTAATTTATAAATGTCACTTTATTTAATAGAGCAAATCTAGCCAAGGAGTGAAAATGACAGTGACTATTGTGATTTTCCTCCAAAACCTATATTGATACTGACTAGTGTGATACTGCTGTCAATGTCCCATAGCAGATCCTCTTTTTCTTCATTCTAAAGTTGATGTGAATACTGTATGCTCAGTACTGAGAATCCACTTATCTTCTCTATCCAGATTTTGAAAGTTTTAATAACAAATACTTCTTTTTCTGTCAAATAAAATAAAAGCCATTGGTAACTTTTTCATTACTCAGGATCTCAGGCAGAAGGGCTCAGACACCAGAGAACATCACATCCGAACTTACAGATTTATTACAGGTTTTAATTCCACATACTCACTTGCACATCTGGCAAACTCATTCTTGGAGATGATAGCTATTTTAGGGGTTGGATGGTTTATTTAATATGTGTTCCAGTTTAGAAAAGACTTTCTTAGGTCCTTCCTTTATCCCATTTTCTTTGGCATGACTCTACTTATGCTCATCATCTATTTCCTTTTATCCTTGAATTTTTATTCTATTTTGAAAATGGTTTTGTGTTTCATTTGTTTTGAAGATTTGTATGCACGCAGGTTAACTGCTTATTTTTAAGTTTTATTGAACAGAATATTGATTTTATTTCCATATCTCTCCTTCCATTTGCCACTCGAGCACTTTCTGCTGGTAACCACTAGATACTTCAGTAAGCAAAACCTTTCTAATTTAAAAACACATTATTTAGAATTTTGGCCAACGGTCCTGTTTCTCAAAGAACTGTGCTTACTAACTTGATTAACATACACCTTTCTTAGTCTATGTATCTCCAATGTGCCCAGATGGCTCAACTGTAAAGGACCCTCCTGCAATGCAGCAGACACAGGAGACGCAGGCTTGATCCCTAGGTTGGGAAGATCCCCTGGAGGAGGAAATGGCACTCCATTTCCTTCAGTATTCTTGCCTGGAAAATCCCCATGGACAGAGAAGCCTAGTGGGCTACAGTCTGTCGAGTCGCTCAGAGTCAGGCATGACTAACATCACAGGGATGTGCCCTGGCGATGCAAGGGCAGCATCCTTGACCAGCTCTGCAGAGTGTGGCTCAGGTGACGGCTTCCATTTACGAGGTCTTTCTCATTCATCCCAAATTTTGAGCCAAGGCCACTCTTTGGATGCAGCAGATAGTTGAGTAAACTGTGGTATACAAGTTGGGTCATTTCTGCTTAACAAAGGACTCTTCTGATGAGTAACCTTTCTTTCAGACTTCTCCGTTGGATTGGCAGTTCAAACCTTGGGCTGAACATTTCTCCTGCAGAATCCTGCTGATTCCTCCTCGCCTACTTTTCTTTCTTTCTTTTTTTAACAAGTTTATTTTTTTTTAATTTTACTTCACAATAAACCTTCACAGCCCTTCTGAGTAGATAAATCATCAGCAACTACTTCCCAGAGGATCCATATTGCATATAAGAGAAAAAATATAATAACATGAAGACACGTAGTGCAGGCTGCTTCATTATGACATCTATTGACTGGGCAGACACACTTCTCCTCTTAGCCTTGATATCACATGGGATGATGTATTTATAACTCCTTTATAAGCATAGTCTCACCAACCACACAGCCTTTTGTCTAGAATTGTGAAAAACATACTTGTCAGTATGAACACTGTATGAGAAAATTTATAATCATTAATAATCATCAGTTTGACTTATTACTGATCATGTAATGGTTTACACGTTTTTATGAGGTACTTCAGACTCTCCAACTTCAGAAATAAATTTATAAGCTCCCCTATTTCTCCAATTTCAGAAATGAATAAGGTACTGTCCAATTTGAAAAGAGTTGTTTTAAATGACACTCTTCACTTCAGCTGCAGAAGTATAGAGGACATCACATTTTTACTTGAAAATAACAGCAGCAGCAGCAAAAGCACGGCGTCGCCTTTTTCAAAGATTGGAATCAGTTTAGCATTTTATGTTTTGAATAAAATGATTTATTCTGGGGTAGAAAGTACACGTTCACATTAGAAAAAACGAGCTTTTCATCACAATCCTGGCAAATCGAGATTTTTGACACAATTCATTCAAAGTATAATGAAACGTCTCCCTTTGCCTCTTTAGAACACATTAATGTTTGTGGAATTCTTTATAAATAGATATAGGTGTAGTGTGTGTGTGCGTGCGTGTGTGTGTGTGTATACATACAAAACAAGATAGTACCAGTAGCAAAGCTAATAAATGCTTCTACGATTATTTCAAGTGGTAGTTTTCATTTTCCATCTTACTTTCAACAAATATACAAAACCCTGAAGCTGTTAATAAAAACACACATATATATGTATATATACTCAATTTTACTTTTTTAGGATTCCATTGGTTTCAAATGACAGAAATGCAGGTAAAATGAGCTTAGGCCAGATATGGACCACAGGTCCTAAGGAAGGCCACCAGAAGTGAGAGCTTACGAACCATTTGTGTTCTCTGCCCCTCTGTCTGTCTGTCTGTCTGTCTCTCCGCTGCTCAACTTTGTCTCTCTTGGCCTACTTGTTTGCTTGTTTGTTTGTTTTAAATAAGTTCACATTGGATTAAGGGTCTATGGGATATCTGCCCTTGAGAATCAATTACCTTACTAAAATCCAAAGACAATTGTTTGATGTGCTAGGGAGTGATAGAGCAAGGTTTGATTCGCAAATAAGCTTGTTCTAGAATTCTTGGTGTTAAACATGAGCTATATACCCACTCCACAGCTAACATGTATCAAAAATTCTTTATTCTTCCTTTCAGTAGGTGGAAGATTTATTCTAATACAGCCAATATTAATAAAAATCTACCATACTGCAGACCCTGCATTAAGCAATGGAAATATGTAGATAAATAGAGAATAGACCTTTCCCTGAGGTAGTATATAATGCAATAGAAAAGAAAAATGTATAAATAAAATTTAAAATATAAATATATGATATTTACCCTAAGGAGTTTACATATAAAATTTTACCTTAGTAAATTTGATTATCTTTAGGGGAAAGGGTTGAAATTTAGGAGTAAGGAAAGAATTTACATTGGAAGTGATGCCTGATAAAAATTTGGAAGAGCTGATGTGTTTAATAGTTGAATTTTATAGATAAGAATATACAGTGCTACATCATAGAGTCACAGAATAACATAGCACTCTGAATAATTGTAAATATTTTAGATAAATGGCAAGTAAAGAATGTAAATTAGTTTAGTAGACAAAGAATTAGACAGTCAAATCCAAAAAAAACAAAATAGGTCTTATAGATTATCAAAAGAACACTGGAATTGATTCTAACATAATTAAAATTTTTAAACAGGAGTTGGGTAATCTGGGGGCAGTGAAAAATTATTTTTAAATTTTCATTTAAAGAGATCTTGCTGACAATAGTGAGGAGAAAAGACTGATGAATAACTGACTGTTGGCCATTAAATGAGATAGGGGGCAAGAAGTATAATTTCTTTAACCAAATCAGTGATGCTCAAGATGGCAGAATGATGATAGAAACTGGAGCACCATTTATAGCAAGATCTGTAAGAAAAAAAATTGCAGTCTACATTTTAGAAGAGACATTAAATTAAACAAAACAAAACCAAAACACTTGTCTCTTAATTGTGGTTTAGTGATGATTTGTATTCATTATACACACAGACCACTTAGTTATCATTAGAAAATACAGATTTCATTCAAAACATAGAAAAATAAAACAGAACAGAGCAATAATAACATATTAACACCACCATCCATACCCTATTAAATTTGGATAGGCCTACCATCAAAAGAAAATAAAATATTATGAAAAAAATTTCTGATCAGTTCTACAATCATATATTTGACTTTTCAATGCTCTTCATTATTTGGCAGCACTCCCATATATTTAAGATCATTTTCAGGAAGGAGAGGGTGAGATGAACTGGGAGAGTAAGATTGACATATATACATTACCTTGACAAAAACAGATAGCTAGCGGGAAGCTGCTCTATAATACAGGGAGCCCAGCTCAGTGATGATCTAGAGAGGTGGAAATGGGGCAGGGTCGGGGGGAAGTACATGAGGGAGGGGATGTGTGTATACATATAGCTGATTCACTTGGTTGTACAGCAGAAAGTAACACAACATTGTAAAGCAATTACACTCCAATTAAAAAAAAAATCCCAACTCATACATAGCAAGCGCACTCCAAAATGGCCATTCCTTTCTCCCTCTTAAATACGCTATTTTCTTCCTGACTCATATATGTAATTATATTTTTTCCCATCATAACCTATCTTTTATTCTTTCTGTCAACAAAACTATAACCTCCCAAATTCTCAAGGCCTGACTCAAGTCTTTTTCTTCCGTGGTGATTTTATATAATGGCCCATGCTAATCATTTCCTTCTCTCATTTCCTAGGAGTGAAGGAATAAGATACAATTTAGCTTTTCAATGTGTCTCCCTAGTTAAGACACAGTGTCTTGAAGGAAGGACTAAGGCTTAAAAGGCTTTTTTTATATCTCACATAGTACAACATTAAAAGCATAGTAAAATTTTGCTAAATAACTTTTTAGGGATTCATGCTGATGATATCAGAATTGATTGGCACCATTTTCCTTGTTCAAGGGAAAAATCCTAATTAGACAGCAATGGGAGAAGTTTGTAAAAGGATGTTCAGTCAGTGTTGCATACTCCCCAAGTCTGTGCTGCCTCTATTAAACTGACTGGCCAGATGAGGGATCGAGTTGGATTTTTCCCTTGGCCCCAGTGCACAATAACCTCAGGAGGTCTAATTAATTTTTAATTTTCTTTTGTGGTTAACTCAGGCACAGGGATATTGTAAAGACAAACAACTGAGAATTAGAGAAGGAAATACTTCCATTGGATTGCTAACACAATTTTGTTAAAATATACCATATAAAATCCATATTATAGATCATTATATAAAAATAAGATGGAAAATTCTTCACAGCTAAAGCCCTTTAAAATTCCATTTTAAGGACATAATATGAATAAGCTGTACATTTTTACAACAGATTCTGACATGTTTTATTCATTCTACATGTAATGGAAATTTTGTAAGAGCCAGTTATTTGAGGTTTCTCTTTTTTAATATTTATTTTACTTATTGTTTACTTATTTGGCCTCACTGGGTCTTCATTGCACATGCAGGACCTTTAGCTCAAGCATGTGAACTCTTACTTCTGGCATGTGGGATCTAGTTACCTGACCAGGGATCAAACCTGGACACCTTACATTGGGAGCTTGGCATTTTAGCTACTGGTTGACCAAGGAAGTCCTCTAGGAGCCAGTTATTTGAAATGAACAAATTTAATGACATGCCTCAAAATAGTTATTGCTTCAGTTAAACTGAATTAATACTAAGTTTCAGACTGAAACATAACTCGTTATCTACAGAATTTATTTTTAAATGAAAGATGAAAGAAACTTTAAATGAAAATTTTAATCCAAACATGCTAAGGAAAATTTAAAAGTATTTTTAAACTCCCAAATAAATAGAAATAAACTATTTTATACACAGCATACTCTAAATAAGAAGAGCTTTCTAACTTTAAACAATGTGATTGACACTTTAGGTGGATGGCTTTTATAATTAAAGAAAACTATGAAAAACTTCTTTGATGAGACATACTTTCAGATTTGATTTTGGGGCAACATGTAGAGTTGAAAAGACTTGAATTACCTTTGCTGAAGAACAATATTGTTTAAAATATAAAAATTACCAAAGTATGTGCAACTAATAAATTCTACTGGAGAATGTTAGCCAGAAAAATAATTGGAGCTCAAAGTGTTTGAGAAACTGAGAGACAGGAGGAAAGACAGACAGGCAGACAGGTTTACGTTTAAAAGAAAGAATCTACTCTAATAGTTGCTGGGGATCTTTCTGGCAAAGAAATAGAGAAACATGTGGTAGCCCATGAAGCCATATTCTGTGTATCAGAGAAATCTGGAAGAGAAATATCTGTGTCTACCTTCTGCTTTCTTTCTAGAGTTATTTCTCCACTGATCTCCTGCATGTTGGGCACCTACTGACCTGGGGAGTTCCTCTTTCAGTATCCTATCATTTTGCTTTTCATACTGTTCATGGGGTTCTCAAGGCAAGAATACTGAAGGGGTTTGCCATTCCCTTCTCCAGTGGACCAGATTCTGTCAGACCTCTCCACCATGACCCGCCCATCATGGGTTGCCCCACGAGCATGGCTTAGTTTCATTGAGTTGGACAAGGCTGTGGTCCTAGTGTGATTAGACTGACTAGTTTTCTGTGAGTATGGTTTCAGTGTGTCTGCCCTCTGATGCCCTCTTGCAACACCTACCATCTTACTTGGGTTTCTCTTGGGCGTGGGATAAGAATGAAGGAATGGAGCCAAAGCAAAAACAATACCCAGCTGTGGATGTGACTGGTGATAGAAACAAGGTCCAATGCCATAAAGAGCAATATTGCATAGGAACATGGAATGTCAGGTCCATGAATCAAGGCAAATTGGAAAAGTGATCAAACAGAAGATGGCAAGAGTGAACGTCAACATTCTAGGAATCAGCAAACTAAAATGGACTAGAATGGGTGAATTTAACTCAGATGACCATTATATATACTACTGCGGGCAGGAATCCCTCAGAAGAAATGGAATAGCTATCATAGTCAACAAAAGAGTCCGAAATACAGTACTTGGATGCAATCTCAAAAACGACAGAATGATCTCTGTTCATTTCCAAGGCAAACCATTCGATATCACAGTAATCCAACTCTATGCCCCAACCAGTAATGCTGAAGAAACTGAAGTTGAATGGTTTTATGAAGACCAACAAGACCTTCTAAAACTACACCCCAAAAAGATGCCCTTTTCATTATAGGGGACTGGAATGCAATAGTAGGAAGTCAAGAAACACCTGGAGTAACAGGCAGATTTGGCCTTGGAATGCGGAATGAAGCAGGGCAAAGACTAATAGAGTTTTGCCAAAAAAAAATGCACTGGTCATAGCAAACACCCTCTTCCAACAACACAAGAGAAGACTCTACACATGGACATCACCAGATGGTCAACACCAAAATCAGATTGATTATATTCTTTGCAGCCAAAGATGGAGAAGTTCTACACAGTCAACAAAAACAAGACCAGGAGCTGACTGTGGCTCAGATCATGAACTCCTTATTACCAAATTCAGACTGAAACTGAAGAAAGTAGGGAAAACTGCTAGACCATTCAGGTATGACCTAAATCAAATCCCTTATGATTATACAGTGGAAGTGAGAAATAGATTTAAGGGCCTAGATCTGATAGATAGAGTGCCTGATGAACTATGGAATGAGGTTCGTGACATTGTACAGGAGACAGGGATCAAGACCATCCCCACGGAAAAGAAATGCAAAAAAGCAAAATGGCTCTCTGAGAAGGCCTTACAAATAGCTGTAAAAAGAAGAGAAGCGAAAAGCAAAGGAGAAGAGGAAAGATATAAGCATCTGAATACAGAGTTCCAAAGAATAGCAAGAAGAGATAAGAAAGCCTTCTTCAGTGATCAATGCAAAGAAATAGAGGAAAAGAACAGAATGGGAAAGACTAGAGATCTCTTCAAGAAAATTAGAGATACCAAGGAAATATTTCATGCAAAGATGGGCTCAATAAAGGATAGAAATGGTCTGGACGTAACAGAAGCAGAAGATATTAAGAAGAGGTGGCAAGAATACACAGAAGAACTGTACAAAAAAGATCTTCATGACCCAGATAATCACGATGGTGTGATCACTCATCTAGAGCCAGACATCTTGGAATGTGAAGTCAAGTGGGCCTTAGAGAGCATCACTACGAACAGGGCTAGTGGAGGTGATGGAATTCCAGTTGAGCTATTTTGAATCCTGGAAGATGATGCTGTTAAAGTGCTGTACTCAATATGCCAGCAAATTTGGAAAACTCAGCAGTGGCCACAGGACTGGAAAAGGTCAGTTTTTATTCCAATCCCAAAGAAAGACAATGCCAAAGAATGCTCAAACTACCACACAATTGCACTCATCTCACATGCTAGTAAAGTAATGCTCAAAATTCTCCAAGCCAGGCTTCAGCAATACGTGAACCGTGAATTTCCTGATGTTCAAGCTGGTTTTAGAAAAGGCAGAGGAACCAGAGATCAAATTGCCAACATCTGCTGGATCGTGGAAAAAGCAAGAGAATTCCAGAAAAACATCTATTTCTGCTTTATTGACTATGCCAAAGCCTTTGACTGTGTGGATCACAATAAACTGTGGAAAATTCTTCAAGATATGGGAATACCAGACCACCCGACCTGCCTCTTGAGAAACCTATATTCAGGTCAGGAAGCAACAGTTAGAACTGGATATGGGACAACAGACTGGTTCCAAATAGGAAAAGGAGTATGTCAAGGCTGTATATTGCCACCCTGCTTATTTAACTTCTATGCAGAGTGGTAGCTCAGACGGTAAAGCGTCTCCCTGCAATACAGGAGACCTGGGTTCAATCCCTGGGTCAGTAAGATCCCCTGGAGAAGGAAATAGCAACCCAGTCCAGTATTCTTGCCTGGAAAATTCCATAGACTGGTAAGCTACAGTCCATGGGGTCGCAAAGAGTTGGACATGACTGAGTGACTTGACTGATGATGACTGATGCAGAGTACATCATGAGAAACGCTGGGCTGGAAGAAACATAAGCTAGAGTCAAGATTGCCAGGAGAAATATCCATAACCTCAGATATGCAGATGACACCACCCTTATGGCAGAAAGTGAAGAGGAACTCAAAAGCCTCTTGACGAAAGTGAAAGAGGAGAGTGAAAATGTTGGCTTAAAGCTCAACATTCAGAAAATGAAGATCATGCCATCTGGTCCCATCACTTCATGACTTCATGGGAAATAGATGGGGAAACAGTGGAAACAGTGTCAGACTTTATTTTTGAGGGCTCCAAAATCACTGCAGATGGTGATTGCAGCCATGAAATTTAAAGACATTTACTCTTGGGAAGAAAAGTTATGACCAACATAGACAGCATGTTCAAAAGCAGAGACATTACTTTGCTGACTAAGGTCCGTCTAGTCAAGGCTGTGGTTTTTCCTGTGGTCATGTATAGATGTGAGAGTTGGACTGTGAAGAAAGCTGAGTGTGGAAGAATTGATGCTTTTGAACTGTGTTGTTGGAGAAGAC
Source organism: Redunca redunca (assembly GCA_006410935.1). NCBI lineage: Eukaryota > Metazoa > Chordata > Mammalia > Artiodactyla > Bovidae > Redunca > Redunca redunca. Next base: position 440,887 of record SJYQ01000473.1, read on the forward strand.
TCTTGAGAGTCCCTTGGACTGCAAGGAGATCCAACCAGTGCATTCTGAAGGATTTCTTCAATGGGATTTCTTTGGAAGGAATGATGCTAAAGCTGAAACTCCAGTACTTTGGCCACCTTATGCAAAGAGTTGACTCATTGGAAAAGACTCTGATGCTTGGAGGGATTGGGGACAGGAGGAGAAGGGGATGACAGAGGATGAAATGGCTGGATGGGGTCACTGTTGAGTCCGAATGAACTCCAGGAGTTGGTGATGGACAGGGAGGCCTGGCGTGCTGCAATTCATGGGGTTGCAAAGAGTCAGACATGACTGAACAACTGAACTGAACCAAACCTTCTGCTTAATGGTGATGGTAGCAGAAAATTCAAGAACATTTCTATTATTCTAATACCTTTAAATCTCAGATAAATTTGATCTTTTTTGCTTTCTTCTTTCCCATCAAATACTAAAATGCATATCACAATAACACAAAAAAGTTTCTGTTGACTTTCTTTCAGATTAGTCAAGAAACACTAAACAGAACAAGTCTGCTCCTAGTTGATAAGCCACTATGTTGATAAGCAACTAGAACGTGAAAAGGAAAAAAAAAAGGAGCTTCTAAAAACTTGAGGCTTTAGAAAATTTTATTTAAAAGATCTTTGAATTGTTGAGTCTGCGTGTATGGCTAACTGAATCAAAATATATGCAACGGTGCTGTTTTCACAGTGAAAATTAAAATATATGTGATAATAAATTACCCATTTGTAGCTCTTTTTAATACAGAAGGTGAAACTAAAATCATACATTCTCAACAGAGCTCTCTTGAAAAACAAATTAATATATCCACTACTTTTGATGACTGGAAACAACAGATTCTGTCTTTTCCCATTTCTTTCTGGGGTTTTTGTTGTTGTTACTGTTTGGGTTTTTTTGTTTGCTTGCTTTCTAGTCTTGAATTACTTAACTAACAGTCAAATTTCAGTCTTGTAAGTGACTTGAATATCATATACTCTTTTCTACTATCCATTACTGGAATTATCCTTATAACTTGACTGAGAGACAATTATTCATTTTTTCCCCAAAGATCTCCTTAGGGTGAGGGTCAGGTTTCTTGCTCCAGAAGAGCACGAACTAAATCAAATCATCCCTGTTGAAACAGAAGTAAAATTTTAATATCCACCTTATAAATGCAATGCATGATATCCCTTATTTAAGCATATATTTTAATCAAAGAACATGAAATTTCATGCTTTTAGCATATTCACTATATATTTGCATCATTCAAAGAATGTGGTATGTTTTATTCTCTAATATTCTGGGCATTTTCTTATTATGCATTGCTATTATTTTTTTAACTTAAATACAAGAATTTTCATTACTTTCTGTAAAACACTAGTTCTTTATTTTGACATGTTTTCTGTGTGTCAAAATTATTTTGATTGTTCATGGCACCCCTACACTTTCATTGTCCTGTCCTGAATTATGCCATTTGTAAGGGACCTGTGGTCCAGTGGTTAAGAAGCTGTCTGCCAATGCAGAAGACACAGATCCCATCCCTGGTCTGGAAGGCTCCCACATGCCTTGGAGCAACTAAGCCCGTGCATCACACCTATTGAGCCAACGTGCTGCAACTACTGAGCCCATATTCTGGAGCCTGTGTTCCACAAAAGAAGCCACTGTAATGAGAAGCCCATGCACTTCAACAAAGAGTAGACCCTGGTCACTGCAACCAGAGAATGCCTGCATGCAGCAATGAAGACATAGCACAGTCAAATAAATAAATACTAAAATAATAATAAAAGTTAACAAAAACTCTGAGAGCAACAACTGTGCCAGAGGCAGAGGATGTTGGAATCAAAGCAAGGATACACTCTTGCTGCTACCATCAGTCTTCTTTAAGGATTTTTGAATCATAAACAATGTAAAGACAATTAGGGGCTTGGCCTCAAGTGATGGTTCTTTTAATACATTGTTAATCTCTCACACACAAAAAGTAATTCTAATGCCTGTGGAATACCAGTGGGCTGGGAAGATGATGAAAAGGAGAGATTGCAGAAACCCTCTGACTATAGGAAACTTTGGGCTATCTGAAAGTGAAAATGTATGGAATCAATTGGTCATTAAGTACATTAACATGATTGGGGCCTTATCAATGCCAGTGGTTCCTCTAGTAAGACTTCCTTCATTCATGCTTTCATTTCTGAACAAACATTAAAAATTTTTCACAAAAGGTAGCTACTTAATTTTTATTGTTGTTGTTTAGTATCAACACTACTTTCACTAGACGCCAGGCCACCCACTAGATCTGGGAGAGTCAGCATTGAACAATGTGGAGACTTTCTTTTTCTCACAAGGTACAAATTGTGAGAGGGAAACAGACAATGAAGCAAACATTTATTTGGACGGTATCACGTAGTAAAGAAATACTAGATGATAATAGGAAAATGCAAACTCTCTTATTAGGAGCAAATTTGGCAAATAGAGTGGCTTACAATGCTAAAATGCTTAGTACATACTGCTAAGTCACTTCAGTCGTGTTCAACTCTGTGCAACCCCATAGACTGCCTCTTACCAGGCTCCCCTGTCTCTGGGATTCTCCAGGCAAGAACACTGGAGTGGGTTGCCGTTTCCTTCTCCAATGCATGAAAGTGAAAAGTGAAAGTGAAGTCTCTCAGTCGTGTCCAACCCTCAGCGACCCCATGGACTGCAGCCCACCAGGCTCCTCTATCCATGGGATTTTCCAGGCAAGAGAACTGGAGTGGGTTGCCATTGCCTTCTCTGTAGTACATACTGGTTGAATGAATAAGTTAAAGAATGAATGACAAGGGGAAAAGGAAATAAATGGATGAATGACTTGGAGGAGAAAAAGACAAAGAGGATAGAAATCAATCTCAAAATTCTTCCCTCATCAATATCAAAGAGAATGCAAATAATATTGCCCCTCAGAATTTCCTGCCCATTCCCCAAAGTTGCCTTTTTGGTGATTTTTCTTCTGGGAAAGCTATCCTTGTTTTAACAGGGAAACAAATCTTAATGAGAACATACTGTGCAATAGTCCTTAGACTCTCTTCCAAAAGATGGCCCTGAACTCCTGCTGAGGAAACCATTTATAGATCTCTCTGTTGAGTGCAGATCAGCTGTAAAGACTAGATTGGCACAGAACACAGGGCTAAAGGGTGGAGGTGTCACAGGGCTCTTGAACCATTTTTGTGCTAAGTCCTAAAGTGAAATTTCAAATGCAAATCTGAATGAAAAATAATTAGCATTTTCTTTCTATCCCAAGGAGTCAGCTCAAGTAAACTATTGTATCACAATGAAAAAAAAAAATCCTCTTCTCCCTAAAGGACAATTTCAATTGTTGAAATAATTGATTTCTCAGTTGAACAACATCTGCACATCAGATCATTCTTTTGCTGCCTCTATTCAACTCAAAATATTTTCTGACAGATGGTGATATAGCAAGTAAATAGGGCCTTAATAAATATCATAAATAAATATATTTTATGGTATCCCTATGCACACTGAGCTCTGAGATGGTAGAGGAAAAAATATATCTCATTTATGTTGCAGAAAATAAAGCTTCCTACCTTCCTACCTTCTTTTGCATAATACTAACAATAGCAGAAAAGTCTGGTGCCAGGATATCTCATTTGTGGACACTAAATACAATATTTTTTAAACAGTTATTTGATTTAAAATTTGTAGGTGAGTAAAAATATCTATCCAATTTTCCATTTCCTAACTACAAAACAAAATCAACTGAATTTAAAACAAACTTTGTGAAACCAATTAGGTTTATACAAGAAAAAAAGAAAGGAAAAATAATTAGGTATATTAACATTAAGCTTTTGAAATACAATACTGAATGTGGAAAAATTCCTTGATTCATGAAAGCCTTTTATTTTTTTTAATATTTGATTATACCCAAACCTGCTCATAAAAGAATACTGAATGTAACTTTAAGCTAAATCAAGATGATACTGTTTCAGGAAAGTAATGACAGACTACTTTGCCTCAGGAACTGGATAAGGTAAAAATCTGCGTCTGGGATCTTTGTCGTGCTAGTCACAAATGCCATTTTTACCGCACATTGCGCAGAAACTAAGGCTTGATATTTATACTCTAACATACATACTAGAAATAAGTTTCCATTTTAAATTGAACATTTTTTTAAACGTTAGTATTCCCTGTGTGCGGTAAAAGCTATTTGATGTAACTTAAATAGGCAATTTGCAATAAATCATTCTGTGTATAACACAGAGATTATGCTGTCCTTTCACTCTAAATTTATAAGCAGTAAATTTTATTTATTTCCAGAGCAATTAAATAAAACACTTGCTTTTTAAATCCTAAAGAAAGAAAAAGAAGAGTACTTCACTGTCTTCTATTTCTGATGTGCTATAAAACCACAGAACTTAAATTTAAAACACTAGGTGAGGGAGTAGTCATCATGTTAAAGTGATTGCTTTAGCAGGATTAATATCCTATTAGATCTAAACCATATTCCTTAAGATTTGAACTCCTTTATGATTCTGATGCCCCAGCTCTCTCAGAGATTACCATAAAACCTATAGCTGCTTAAATCGTCAAAAAAAAAATTGTTCTCAGGGAACTGAGTTTTAAGTTTGTTTACTTTTGTAAGAATTTTAAAGGACAGACGTAAAAATAAAATTATTGTAAACCATATCAGATGGGTTACAGAGAAGAAGAAACATAAAAGCATGTAAGTGTATGTTTGTGTCTGTGTGTATGGGAAAAGGCTGTAGAAATTAGGTTAACTTTATGGAGGATATAGGAAATCTAATGCTTGTGTTATTATATGATAAAAATAGGTTAGATGAGTGATACTGAGCAGATTTTTTTAGTTATATACAATATGCTCTGCTAAAGGCTTATTTTAAAATAGAAACTATAATTTGCAGGGGAATTATGCCTCATGGAAACAAATTTCTTAAAGCAATCAATTTGAAGTTGTTGTTTTTTTCCCACTAAAAATACAAGTCTGAAATTCTCTCTTCTCTTGTTTCTGCATATCCAACAGACTTTTGATTATTTTTCTTCTCTTCATATCTATGCTTATCTGTGTTTAATTTTTGCTCAAGATGCCATTAAAAGAGTTTCCAAACACCTTCTATTGAAATATTTATTTTCTTCTTTGTATACTAGATGGTGTTTAATGCAGCTATCATAAGTAGAATTTGGAAAACAAAAGTTGTTTAATTTAAAAAACAGTATAATCAGGGAGGGAGGAAAAAATATTATAATCAATCAGAATATGTACATTTGTGTTCTAAGACAGAGACTTATACCAAAATACATACATACTGAATGTTGAATTAATCATATCACTTCTCAGAGAAACTTCAGGATGTTTACAGATAAATATTATCCATGTTCAAGTTTTTGCAATTATTTTCCCCAACTGTTTCAGATGGATACTCGAGTAACACAAATACATAGCGTTTTTGCATCAAATAATATACTTGGAATAGCATGCCTTTTGTCAAAAATGTTTATTTTTCCTTCAGTGTGTCTAGCACCAAATGATGCAACATACATTTACAATTAAGAAAAGTCTTCCAATCATGTTCATTAAGGATTTTGCAGCTCCTGTTTCTATGTGATATCTGTCAATTATCTTAACTCTCAAAATGAAAGGTAGAATTTCAAAATCAAGATAGGTCATACCTTTGCTTTCCTTTTTATAGGTCAACCAAGTCTTATAAAGAAGGAATTCCTCTAAAGCGTTTCTATTTGGCTCAGATCAAATAAAAAGGCAAACATTCCTGGGAAGATTGACATTTGTCAACTGTTTCATGTCATGTTGTGTGATGATAAAGTTCTCTAAGCAACAAATGTCAGAATGCTGACACTCTACTGTACAAATCAAAACAAGCACAAAATTGAGAATAAATAATCTAAAAATGTAGGCAGCAGAGTGTGTTTACTGGGACTAATATTGTCTCTCTAAGGGTACAGCATACCTTTGTTTATTTTCTATAGGACATCCCTACTGGGAGGGGAACAGAGATCACAGGAGAGTCAACTTATTTTTAAAGCTAACAATGAAAACATGGTTTCGAATCCTTGCTTAATTAAAAATGGAACAGTACAAGAGGGTGACTCACTTCTATCACAAGAAGCTGAAAGTTAAAAATTATGCAAAATCCTAAAATCATAAAGACTGATTCAAATACTGCTTCACATAGAAAACTTCAAGATCCCAAAGCTCACTTTTTTATTCAGACCGCTTGTTGATATCACAGCTCTGTGCTTCCTTAAATGAAAAACCAACAAAACAAAAAAGCAGATGAAGAGTACTTATTGCCTCCAATAGTTCCTTATAACGATAAAACAATTGATTCCTTTCTAACCTCCTGAAAAATTATAGAGTCCTCAAATAGGCAAATCTTACCTTTAGGGAAACATAAACAGGAATGGGTTCTTCATCCAATTGTGATTCAGCACTCCCTAGCCATTAAGGTACTAATTTATGCAGGAAAATAGAGATTCTAATGTGTGTTACATTTTATTCGCAAATACAGATGACAATTCCTTTTACTAGGTAGCTGAGAGTGACTAGTTCTTGTCATAATGTTGTCATAGTGATAGTGACATCAATGTACTTCATGGTAATCAGTGCAGAGATTTATCTGAGAAAATATTAGTGCTGATTCCTGATGCGTTTTATATTTTAAAATGTTGAAAAATAGGCTATCTAATACATTACACGTAAATGTGTTTTCCTTAAGCAAAGCAGACAGAAACTCTAGACTAACTGATGGATATATAAATATATCCATATATATATATGAAATACACACACACACACAAAAACAAGCATCTGAATGGATGATGGAGATATGGGTGAACAAGCCATGAGATCATGATCAAGTGGTTGCTAAGGAAGAGCCTGCTTTCAAGTGCCTTTGCCAAATGCAAAAGCTCCTCTAGTCATGAGCCTGGTTTAATTATTTTGTTAAATCCTTTTTAATATTTTTGGACTCCAAGAGTGATATGGTGATGATAGTCCTGAATTCTGGATTCCGTCCCTCATATCTTGGCAAAACACTTACAGTCCTCACCTTTCATGCCAAAGGGTTGTCACTGAAACTTCAGATGTTGCACTTAGTGGTTTAATTACCTCTTACTCCAACACTTTGCAGACGGATGTCACGATAAGCAAGGAGAACATTGGCAGAATCTCTCAAAGATGGAGAAAAATCCCATTTTTAGGTNAGTAAAGGATCCCAGGCTTAAATTTGGAAGAATGTTGTCTTCTTTTTCAGTCTGGGCAACATGTATCTGTGACTGATTGTGCAGCCTCATTTTGAGATCTTAATGCTCTTCATGCATGTGTGAATATGGCCAGTCAAAATTCCTTATCTATGAGTAATCAACCCTAATTAAAAGAAAGGGATTAAGAGGCTCTCAGGGCAAAGGCGATCTCACCATACTCAAATTCCAAACTCAAAAGCTTTTGTTGTTGTTTTTTAATTTTACATTTTCTGATTTATGTGGTGATTTAGTCACGAAGTCATGTCCAACTCTTGCAAGGCATCTCTGTCCATAGAATTCTCCAGGCAACAATGCTGGAGTGGGTTCCCCACTTCCTTCTCCAGGGGATCTTCTCGACTTAAGGATGGAACCCAGATCTACTGTATTGCAGGCAGGCTTATCACTGACTGTGCTAGCAGGGTAAGATCTATCATTTTGTGGAGGATAAACTATAAACTATAATCATTCTCATTGGCTGGACTCTGAAAAGTAGCATTGCATCTTCACCAGCCTTGTAATTTCACTTCAAAAACAGTGACTTAGACATGGCCAAACATAATAATTTCTCTGCACTAAAAGGACATCTTTTAGTTGAGTAAAAAAACGATGTGTTTACTCAGGGCTCTATTAATAAAGATAGATTACATAGAGGTGGTTTTGATTTGGTATTATTAATCAAGGGTTTTATTTCCACTTACGCAATTTGCACAGGTCACAGATTTGATATTTGCAGATTTGACTATGTACCTTATACCATAGCATCTCAGACTGGTTTAGCGTAGAGGGATTGGAGGCCAAACGCAATATTGAATATTTGCTGCCAGTAGCCCATTCATGTGCTATATTTATAGATAATATTTATAAATGTTTCTATATTTATAGAAACATACACATGAACATATTCATAATTCTGAGAAATGATCATGGAACACAGCTTCCCAAATACAGGCTATTTTGCCACCCACGAGACATATGCCAACAGTTGGAAACATTTTTGTTTGTCACAACTGGGTATGAGGGGGCGCTACCAGCACCTATTAGGTAGAGGACATGGATGCTGCGAAACATTCTGCAACGCATAGAACAGGCCCTCCTTCACAGCAGAGACCGACACAGTTGCAAATGACTCAAATGTCAACAGTGCTAAGGCTTACAAACACTGCCATGCACACACACACACCACACGTGAACACACACACACTCACACAGGATATATAAAATGAGCTGATAATCACAGCCACATACTGCTGCTCAAAAAAGCCGATCAAATAGTATGCATTTTATAAAATGTGAACTTATCAAGATTTAATCTTAAGCATGATATGTGGGAAACCATCCCAGCTTTCAGACACACGCTCAGGCTACTTCAAAACCAGTACCATTGCGTGACAATGTTTTGTATATGTTCTAAGTGAGCATGCGGTTTGCTGAACTGAGATGAATATAAGTTGCTGCAATGCATATCTAATTGGGAAAGTCACCATGCTTCCACTCAGCAAGACTTAATAGACAGTACAACCCAAAAGGATTCATGATGACCTGTTCACATCATACCCACACTCTGGATAGCCAACCATATTATCAGGAGCATATTTTCAGATGCATTTAGGAAAGTCTTCTGAACATTGCATAAGAGCAAATGCTTGCTGTTTTTGTTTTGTATTACTACATATTTGCCCAGGAAAACATTTACCACCCAGAAGAGTAGAGATCAAATCCAAGATAATATACTATCTCCAGTAGAAAAAAAAAAAGAGACTAATCCAAAAGGATTAGGGATACCAAGACTGCACAGAATTGTTTATCATAATTGGTATATCTGTCTTCTTTAGGTTAAAAATGATTTTTTTTCCTCTAAGTGCATTCTTTTTTTCTTACTTTTCATCACTTTTTCTCCTAGGTTGTTTTATCTTATCCTTCAGTTAGCAAACATTCACCTAAAATACTGATATATTCCATAAAACTATGTCTACAAATAATACTGGAAGTAGCTGAAGGAATTAATAGGCACTGGTATTCTAGAAGACAGCTGTTCAACGGGACTTTCTGCAATGCAAGAAATGCCTTTTTGCAGTATAGTCACAACTAGTAGCATGTGCCTACTGAGACCTGGAAATGTGGTTAGTGTAACTTAGGGATAAAAAAATTCTATTGTATTTTATTTAACTTTGATTAATAGCTAATGTATTGAAGAGTGCCATTCTAGAATACCAATGGCTCAAAAAACTGAGATCAGAGGAAACAGATAAAACTTATTTGAATAGAATGACAGGAGAAATACGAAGACAAAAAAGGACAATGATTATGATGAATCAATGCCTGTAAGAGTTTAATCTTCTTCTGACATTTAGGTCACAAGGTTTTATCGGAGGTGGAAATGTACTATCTAAATTTTCGGTAACTTAAGGTGACTTATTTTTGCTTTGGGGCAATCCTAAGAATTTAGAAATTTCAGATTTGGGTAAAACATTCCTGTTATTGCTTTATAGTCAAAGAAAATAAACTACATGTTTCATGAGATTTAAAGATTTTTTGATAGAGGAACAAAACACACTGACATTTAGATAGATGAAAAGGAGAACTCCCTGTCATTTAGAGTTCCAAAGAAGAGATGGCTACCAGACAGATATGCAAGAATTCCCCTCTCCACCACCCCATCAGGTACCAGCAAGCTATAGCTATAGAGGGTAAAGGAGAGAGGATCAGCTAGGGCCAGAGGGATCCCTGTGGGCTGGCTACTTTGGATGCTTTTTCCAGCTCAGGTCATAGGGGCAGTCCTCAGTTGCCTGCTGCCTGACCTTGAGGCAGTTAGCATGGAGGCACAATGGTTCTGAAGGTGGGAGCCTGATAAGGGACACGGTTGGAGTGCGGATTTAATCAGTTGCTCAAGAAGGGGACTGACCACCTATTAGGTCCGCAAAACTGAGTCTAGACAGCACAGAACCAAAACTATATTACAGTTGACCTTCTGTTGTCTTGGTGTCAGTTCTCAGCTCAATTATCTAAAGAATTCTAGTAGCCTAGGTAGTAGAGGAAATATCAGAGAGTGTGTATGCTCCCCTGAATTGCCTAGGAAAATATTTTATTATGAGAGTCAGAAGCAGGAAAACAAGTAGAAGTATAAGTAGGTCAACCTGTAACCAAGTTTCCTATTTGTAAAGCAAAAACTGATCTGAAATTTGGGAGTCTCTAACAATATCATGATGCTGCGAAAGTGCTGCACTCAATATGCTAGCAAATTTGGAAAACTCAGCAGTGGCCACAGGACTGGAAAAGGTCCATTTTCATTCCAATCCCAAAGAAAGGCAATGCCAAGGATTCTCAAACTACCGCACAATTGCACTCATCTCACACACTAGTAAGTTCAGTACAGTTCAGTCACTCAGTTGTGTGTGATTCTTTGCGACCCCATGAATCGCAGCACGCCAGGCCTCCCTGTCCATCACCAGCTCCTGGAATTCATTCAAACTCGCATCCATCAAGTCAGTGACACCATCCAGCCATCTCATCCTCTGTCGTCCCCTTCTCCTCCTACCCCCAATACCTCCCAGCATCAGAGTCTTTTCCAATGTGTCAACTCTTTGCATGAGGTGGCCAAAGTACTGAAGTTTCAGCTTCAGCATCATTCCTTCCAAAGAAATCCCAGGGCTGATCTCCTTCAGAATGGACTGGTTGGATCCCCTTGCAGTCCAAGGAACTCTCAAGAGTCTTCTCCAACACCACAGTTCAAAAGCATCAATTCTTCCACACTCAGCTTTCTTCACAGTCCAACTCTCACATCCATACATGACCACTGGGAAAACCATAGCCTTGACTAGACGGACCTTTGTGAGCAAAGTAATGTCTCTGCTTTTGAATATGCTATCTAGGTTGGTCATAACTTTTCTTCCAAAGAGTAAGCGTCTTTTAATTTCATGGCTGCAGTCACCATCTGCAGCGATTTTGGAGCTCAAAAAAATAAAGTCTGACACAGTTTCCACTGTTTCCCCATCTATTTCCCATGAAGTGACGGGACCAGATGCCATGATCTTTGTTTTCTGAATGTTGAGCTTTAAGCCAACTTTTTCACTCTCCACTTTCACTAAAACCAGCTTGAACATATGGAAGTTCACGGTTCACATATTGCTGAAGCCTGGCTTAGAGAATTTTGAGCATTACTTTCTTCAAAAGTAATGTTGGCAATTTGATCTCTGGCTCCTCTGCCTTAAGGTCCATCTAGTCAAGGCTCTGGTTTTTCCTGTGGTCATGTATGGATGTGAGAGTTGGACTGTCAAGAAGGCTGAGTGCCAAAGAATTGATGCTTTTGAACTGTGGTGTTGGAGAAGACTCTTGAGAGTCCCTTGGACTGTAAGGAGATCTGACCAGTCCATTCTGAAGGATATCAGCCCTGGGATTTCTTTGGAAGGAATGATGCTGAAGCTGAAGCTCTAGTACTTTGGCCACCTCCTGCGAAGAGTTGACACATTGGAAAAGACTCTGATGCTGGGAGGGATTGGAGGCAGCAGGAGGCATTGCAGTTTTATAGATGGAGAGTAAGAACTGCTTAGGGCTTCCCAGGTGGAACAGTGGGATAGAGTCACTTGCCAATGCAGGAGACTCAGGAGATGCTGGCTCCATCCCTGGGTTGGGAAGATCCCCCGAAGAAAGAAATGGCAACCCACTCCAGTATTCTTGCCTGAAAAATTCCATGGACAGTGGAACCTGGTGGGCTACTGTCCGTGGGGTCACAAAAGAATCACACATGACCGAGCACACACATATACACACACAAGTATTGCTAGTTCAGTAAGGTATATGTAAAGGTTAGTGGTATTTGTTCATGCCAAGGGGAAGGGGTGGTTATGGTGGCCATATAGGGTGGGTAGTTGTGGTGGCAAGCTGGAGGGAGAGAGGAAGTGGGAGAAGGCTCTGCAGAGTGGGAGGTCCAACTAAAGGGTGGACCAATGTGAGGCAGTTACCTACTTGGGGAAGAAATAATTCCTATTAATTTTTAGAGTGGCACAGAGAGCAGTAACCTTTATAAGATGTCTCTCTAGGTCTGTAAGTGTAGATATAGTGCAAGGAGCGTGCCACAGGCTAAGTAAACAGCAAAAGTCAAGAAACATACAGAATCCCAAATCTCAAAAAAATAAATAAATAAAATAAAGAGTTCATATCCAATTAGTTGGCATCTTAGGAGAGTAAGTCGGAGAGTGTTTCTGGGATGGTGGTCTCAGTGTTTGGGAGTAGCCGTCTCTGTCACAGGGTGCAAAGTCATTTCCAGGTCTTAGGCCCAGGTAGTATTATCTAACATGGTATCTTTTCCAAGAACAAACTCCTAGTCCAGGGCAAAGCAATTTGGGATATGGGACTGAAGTATCTTTATATATGGATACCCACTCAAGTTAATAAGGGTCTTGCTTTTGTGGCTCTATAGTATTATAACAAGGCTGAGCCTCTTGTAAACTATGAAGACAATTTTGATCTTGGGAGCTTGACTTAAAAACATTTTTAAAATCAAGGCTTTGTGGACGAACAGCTAACAAAGATGACGTTTGCCTCAATGAAATTGCCATAATTGAAGTAAAGCACCAGAACCCAACTGACATAATTAAATTTGTAATGAAGGGTGGCCAAATCTAAAAGCTCCCACTGTCCAAGAGATTGTCTAGATGGATGATGAATGGGATTCTATTGCAGACAGGTTTTAAATCACATGACCCATTTGGGGTACATCTTGTTAATGGGATGTCAAGTTTGTAAACTAAAATATCTGTGGCTGAGTGGGGAGCTCAAGCATTACCCCATAGGCAAGCCCCCCAGTTTAGCCAATTACCACGGACCCTGTACCTCAGTTGTTGGTTTGGTGGGTAATGGGCAAGCCAGTAAAGACATCAGGTTGTAGGGATGTGGGTTCCAGAAACTGCCAAATTTGGTTGAAACAGTAACTTAGCTGGAGGATTGGAGCCTCTGAATTGCAAACCAATGAAAGCATCCAGACCAATAGCAATAAGATCAAGTTCTGCAGTCGCTCAGTCATGTCTGACGCTTTTGTACCCCATGGACTGTAGCTTGCCAGGCTTCTCTGTCCTTGGGATTTTTACAGCTGAGAATATTGGACTGGGTTGTCATTTCCTTCTCCAGGTCAACAGAATAGTATGTGACTGCACCTGGTAAGAGAAACCCAAGTAAGATGGTAGGTGTTGCAAGAGGACACCAGAGGGCAGACACACTGAAACCATACTCACAGAAAACTAGTCAATCCAATCACACTAGGACCACAGCCTTGTCTAACTCAATGAAACTAAGCCATGCCCGCAGGGCAACCCAGGGCGGCCAGGTCATGGTGGAGAGGTCTGACAGAATGTGGTCCACTGGAGAAGGGAATGGCAAACCACTTCAGTATTCTTGCCTTGAGAACCCTATGAACAGTATGAAAAGGCAAAATGATAGGATACTGAAAGAGGAACTCCCTAGGTCAGTAGGTGCCCAATATGCTACTGGAGATCAGTGGAGAAATAACTCCAGAAAGAACGAAGGGATGGAGCCAAAGCAAAAACAATACCCAGCTGTGGATGTGACTGGTGATAGAAGCAAGGTCCGCTGCTGTAAAGAGCAATATTGCATAGGAACATGGAATGTCAGGTCCATGAATCAAGGCAAATTGGAAGTGGTCAAACAAGAGATGGCAAGAGTGAATGTCGACATTCTAGGAATCAGCGAATTAAAACGGACTGGAATGGGTGAATTTAACTTAGATGACCATTATATCTACTACTGTGGGCAGGAATCCCTAAGAACAAATGGAGTAGCCATCATGGTCAACAAAAAAAGTCCGAAATACAGTACTTGGATGCAATCTCAAAAACAACAGAATGATCTCTGTTCATCTCCATGGCAAACCATTCAAGATCACAGTAATCCAAGTCTATGCCCCAACCAGTACATTGAAGAAGCTGAAGTTGAACGGTTCTATGAAGACCTACAAGACCTTTTAGAACTAACACCCCAAAAAGATGTCCTTTTCATTATAGGGGACTGGAATACAAAAGTAGTAAGTCAAGAAACACCTGGAGTAACAGGCAAATTTGGCCTTGGTACACGGAATGAAGCAGGGCAAAGGTTAATAAAGTTTTGTGAAGAAAATGCACTGGTCATAGCAAACACCCTCTTCCAACAACACAAGAGAAGACTCTACACATGGACATTACCAGATGGTCAACACCGAAATCAGATTGATTATTTTCTTTGCAGCCAAAGATGGAGAAGCTCTATACAGTCAACAAAAACAAGACCAGGAGATGACTGTGGCTCAGATCATGAACTCCTTATTACCAAATTCAGACTTCAATTGAATAAAGTAGGGAAAACCGCTAGACCATTCAGTTCAGTTCAGTTCAGTTCAGTCACTCAGTCGTGTCCAACTGTTTGCGACCCCATGAATCGCAGCACGCCAGGCCTCCCTGTCCATCACCAACTCCCGGAGTTCACTCAGACTCACGTCCATCGAGTCAGTGATGCCATTCAGCCATCTCATCCTCTGTCATCCCCTTCTCCTCCTGCCCCCAATCCCTCCCAGCATCAGAGTCTTTTCCAATGAGTCAACTTTTTACATGAGGTGGCCAAAGTATTGGAGTTTCAGCTTTAGCATCATTCCTTCCAAAGAAATCCCAGGGTTGATCTCCTTCAGAATGGACTGGTTGTATCTCCTTGCAGTCCAAGGGACTCTCAAGAGTCTTCTCCAACAACATTCAAGTATGACCTAAATCAAATGCCTTATGATTATACAGTGGAAGTGAGAAATAGATTTAAAGGCCTTGATCTGATAGATAGAGTGCCTGATGAACTATGGAATGAGGTTCGTGACATTGTACAGGAGGCAGGGATCAAGATCATCCCCATGGAAAAGAAATGCAAAAAGGCAAAATGGCCGTCTGGGGAGGCCTTACAAATAGCTGTGAAAAGAAGATAAGTGAAAAGCAAAGGAGAAAAGGAAAGATATAAGCATCTGAATGCAGAGTTCCAAAGAATAGCAAGAAGAGATAAGAAAGCCTTCTTCAGC